>VDFB02040012.1:0-36126 GCA_007258455.2 Sequoia sempervirens | reverse complement strand
TATATTTTCAATATTATAGATATTTGCTCCTGGGCTGGATAGCTTCCTAGAGAGCTTCTTTTGCAATTGTTGGGGCTTCCTTAGAAAATAAATTTGGGAAGTGGCTGAGGAATCAAGAAAATACAAAATCATGGTAAAAGATCTTAACAACACTTTTGTCACCATAATCCCTAAAAAGGAGACTCATATCCCAGTGTGTGAATGCTCATATCCCAAGTGTGTTTGGGAATGGTCAGGGTTGTGAATGTGCAATAATGTAAAAAAAAATGAAAGAAAGGGGATATGAAGATCCCAAGGTGCTAAGGGGCACTACAACAAGAGAGTTGCAATAACAATAAAAGGAATATAGAATACAATAGCAATGAGTAGGAACAAAGTCATCTTTGAAAACTTGAGGAAGCTAAGGAGACAAGAGTGTTGTAGAAAGAATGATGGTGTGCTCACAAAGAGGAAGCAAAATTATAGAGAGCTATGAGAAAGCTTGAGAGTTTCAAACTTGCAAGAAGAAAACCTCAAGAGAGCCAATGAATGAGAGATTCATTGAAAAAGAGAGAAGGCAAGAGGAAGAGGCTGACGAGCTATTTTCATTGACCTAGGCAAGTTACAAGTGGAAAAACACTTAGAAATGGACACCAAACGAGAAACTATCATAGGACGCTAGCGTGTCATGTAGACATTTGTGTGTTTGGACAGTTTTGGCTAAAAAATGACAAGACACTAGAAAAACACAAAGGTGACACCAAAAAGGGAACATAGGAAATAAAGCCTAAGCACCTTGAGAAGGAAAAAGGCTAATGCAAAGGCTAAAATAAGCCGAGAGGCACGCTAAGGAATGGAGACCAAAGAAAGCACATAACATAGAATGAAATTACAATGGTATGCAACTTTCGATGTTACACTTACAAACAACAATCATGCTGATTGAT
Source organism: Sequoia sempervirens (assembly GCA_007258455.2). NCBI lineage: Eukaryota > Viridiplantae > Streptophyta > Pinopsida > Cupressales > Cupressaceae > Sequoia > Sequoia sempervirens. The sequence goes on along the minus strand of VDFB02040012.1, from coordinate 35,200 downwards.
CAATAGGAAGATGAGAAATTTTTTGATTGACAAAAAAGGTGATAAAGGGGGAAATGAGGAATGATTTTCAATTGACAGTTAAAAATAGTGACTTCGGCTGTGAAAAAATGACTATTTTAGCCCATTGAGTGAAAGTGTTATCCTTGTTTGACAGAGAATGAAGCTCTATACTGTTTGATGAGCAAAGGAGCTCTCTATCAATTGACATCCATAAGCATTAACATTAATAAGGAGAAGTGTGGCTGTCACCTTCTAATAGTTATGCCAAGAGATGTAATACAATAACATATATTTGACAGCCATTTACATGTCAAATCAGTAATTAGTGATTAAATACATAAAAGATATAATTTAAATATTTAATTACCCAATATATATTAAAATACATTTTTTGTTTTTAATTGTAAATATTAATATTAGTTAATTTATTACTATCTAATATGATTGAATAATTAATAATTATATAAATAAAAAACATTTTATATATAAACTAATAATTAATTTATAACTAAATGACTAATATTTTATGTTGATTATCCCTGGTAGAGGGATAAGAGACAAATAATTTGAGAGGATAAATTTGTATGGTTGAGGCCTTTAGAGGGCTTTTTGAAGTTAAAATTTTGATGTTGCTTCTAAAGGAATTCTAGGTCATTCTAGTGTTGGGGTGGTGATTAGAGATGAGCAAGGTAGCTTTGTTCATGGTGGGTCTCTCTTTTTGGGTTGCTGCTCTATTAATGATGTAGAATAGAAGGCTCTAGTAGCTAGAGTTTCATTGTCCTCTTCTCATGGTTGTAAGAAAGTTGTGGTTGAAGTTGATTCACTATTAGTGATTAATGGTCTCCAAAAAGGAGCTTGCCGTATTTGGAAACTTAGGTGTTTTTAGAGAAGGCACGATCTATTTGTTCCTTCTTTAATTAGGTTGTGTTTAATTGGAAGGGGAATGTGGTAGTAGATTTTTTAGCTAATTCAAGGGTGGATTAGGAGCTGATAATGGTGCTTTATAATATGGATCTCAAATGCTGGTTGAGTCTTAGGAAACAATTGGCTATTAATCCACCAATCTCTTTCTTGTTGTGACTTCTTGCTCATGTGATAGTATTTAGTTGGTGATTTATTGCCTTTGCTTTCCTTGTTGCTAGTGGCTCCTGTGATTTGTTTGTGTGAGGGGTGATAGGATGAGGGTTAGAGTTGTAATGATTTCTTTGCCCATGTGTTTGATGTCAGAGCATGTGTATGGGGATTATATCTCATGTTTGTGGCTGGCTTTTTTGTTCATCAGTCATGTTTGTTTGCTTTGGGTTTTGATACTACTTTTGGCAAGTGGTAGCTAAGCCCAACATTGGTGGCTTTCTCCTAATGAAGGTGAGGGGTTTGATGGTTAAACGTGATGGTTCCTCATGGCTTCACGACTCTTTGCATGGTAGGGTTATAGATTGCCACGTGAAATCAAATTTCATTGTAAGGGTCCTGCTACACTTGGGTTTGTCAAGTCAGTTTTAGGGGTTGATGGAGTTGATGATGCTACTCCTCTTAGGTCAAAAGCGTCAATAAGGGAGGATTTCTTGTAAATTTTTTCTTCAACTGTGTTGTTGGAAGAGTTGTGGTTGTGGTTACTGTAGCTTATTCTCTTAGTGTAGTTCGCTGATTGTGGGTTGGTTATGGAGGAGCCAAATATAGACAAGGTCAAGGCTGGAGGTTTGTTTGTTGTAGTGACAATGGTGGATGTTAGTTTGTCACAAAAGGAAATGCTCATTATGTTTGGTGAGCTCTAGGAGTTTAAAACATATTGCTTGGACTTGGGTAGAGTGGCGGGAAACCTCATAGTAACACTCTCTTGGGCATTTGCAGGTTTATAGTGCCTTCACCATGTCGGATTTTGGTTCTAGTTTGTTCTCAAGGGCTATGAAGAGGGTGAAGGTGTTTCATGGAGTTAAATTTCTAATATTGGATGTGCTTGAGAAGGATGATGAGGTGGGATTTGGTGAGGATGGTTAGAATGGGTTGGTAGAGTAGGATGTGGTTGGTTGGAATGAACCTTCTAGCTTTGTTGTTAGTGGTTGGGGACCTAGTTTGTGATTTATTATTGGTTGGTGGACTTTGGGTTAGCAGTCACTTTTTTTGTTTTTTGTATCTATTTCTATTCAGTTTTCAACCCTTGCGTGGTTTCTTTTTGGGCAAGGGCCTAAATAAATGCCTCACTACTTAATCATTTTTTTTTACATTAATTATATTATATTGATATCTCTTGGTGTCTTTTAGATAGTTGTATTTAAGATATGTATACTAGTTAGAATGATAGTGAACTTTTTTTTATGGAGGAAGAATCACAACAATTCATAGTTTCTGAATAACAAAGGTCACAATTAAATAGGAGGGGTTGTAATCATCAAATGAAGACATCTAACAACTATAAAGTCATGTTTAAGGTTCCATTTGTGGCATGGCTAGACTGTGGCAGACAAATACAGATTATATCTGCTCCATGAGATGTAATAAATCAAGCTCTTTTCAGATGTGAGGACAAGCACACAAGTCAAGGTGGGATGGACAATGAGGCATTTGACATCAGGAAAGGAAAAATATCAAATACTTAGGCATTCACATTTGACACTATAAGTTATTTCCATGCAAGGAGGTGTGTGGATGTTGATTCTAATAATCATGATTATAATGAAAATCGATTTTATGGAGGAATAATCATAGGATTTTATAGTTTTTGACCACCAAACATTATAACTGCTCACCAATTGGAATAGATTGTTATTGGCCAATGAAGACATTTAATGTATAGAGTCATGTCTAGGTTACCACTTATGGACAACATGACCAAATTGTCTGCTGTCGCTAGGCATGGCCAGCATGTGGCTAAAAATATATAATATATGATCTATAAATAGGAGTAGAGATTCCACCAAATTGTTCATCAACTACAGATTTGGTCACTGTAAGTGTTGTTCCCACCTCTATGGCCAGTTAAACAACACAAATACTTGTGTTTATATGTTATTACAAGCTTTTCAATGGTTTTTATCTACTTCATTAATACACTATGCAATCCTTCACATGAACAAAAACATGTTATGAACATTATATACCGTTGTAAACCGTCTTGCCATGCCACTAATGTGTTGTACTTTTCTTTTAAGGAGTCAGTTGAATTCTTCTTCCTACTTCTTGAGTGGAATCACTTGTATTCTTTGTAGTAGATTGATTTATGAACTTGCAAATATTGAAAGAACAAAGTAACATTCAAATACACTCACAAATGTGATAGAAGACAAGGGTTACCTTGGAGAAACCAGAATCAGGAGAAAACCTAGCAAAGGGAAGACTAGCTTCCATAGATCCTCAATAATTATGTAGTTTCACAAGCTTACTGCCTTCATGATGCCCATTAGGATGCCAATCACAACTAATGACATCTAGATAGTTGCAAATGACATGTTAAGCTCAACACCAATTCACAAACTAGCATTGTTTACACTCAACTATCCAGTCAACACTCCCATGATTTCTCATTCTTAGTTCCAATGGCTATGAAATTGGCTAACAAAAGCTCAAAACATCTTTTCTTTCTTCTTGGGATACATTATGCACCTTTGGACATGTTGAAGGCTTGACTTGGAAGCCCAAACAATGAGAATTGTTAGTTTTATGATCAGATGTAAAGCACAGAAAATTAATTCAAATTCAACACAATAACACAGCAGATACCCTGGGAAAACCCTCCTCTTGAGGGAGAAAAACCCAGCAACAATATATTACTTATATATTGAATCAACACAATAATGATCTCCTTACAAGAGGCCGATATGCAGGCCCAAATACATGCACCAAAGAGTGATGCAACACAGCAATACAAAGAGACAAATTGCTGATGAAAACTCAGCCACCAATAATGTCGATCTGCCTTGAGAAGAACTCGCACTTGAGATGAAGGACGAACTATGAAATGAATTGATGCAAAGTGAGATACAATGAAGGTGTATATATACATGATGGGATGGAGAGACGTGACCTTTCAAAGAACACAAGTCGGCCTTGACAAATAATCGCACCTCTTACAAGAGGTCGGCTTCCTTAGTAAATCGAGCCTCTTCAATAAATATTAATTATCATTAACAAATGACGTGTCTCTTGAGCAATTGCAATCTTCTATGAATTAAATAGCCCCAAGGCTATAATTTAATTTAACCAATGATGTAAAGGAGATTGCTGGAAGAATACTACTGACGCTGCCATAAACATCAACAAGAATATGGACAAAAAAACCTTTTTGACACTTACTCTACTTGTACATTTAATCTAGACGAAATTGCCAATTCATTTAGACCAGCAATTATGAAATTGCCCTAGTGGTTTCTAATCTGCCATTGATAGAAGCATAATCACTATTTGTGCTTAATTTTTCCTCCATCTTCTCGAAGCCATCACCTTTTGCATTTGGATTCAAAGTGAGGTGTCATTTTTTGAAAGTGAATAATTTTTCTAAAAGAATATGAATATGTAAAAATATTCAACTTTGGATGCCACTAAAGCACTTTTTTTCCTCCTACAAAACAATTGCATTTATGAAGCCAAAATTGTGGCCAACCACTCCAAATAGTCATTCAACTTGAATGACTCACCTTGATGATGATCTAGATCTACTTAACATTTTCCAGGGTATTTTAGCCATTTACCATGGTATTTATTTGTTTGTAGTGGTATTTTACCTTTTGCTGTGGTAGTTGAATGTTCACCTCAACAAATTCTCAACTAGCAAAGCAAAGAATTCACATTGACGTAGAGAATTTGTTTAGTTTGTTTGTATGTGTGATTTTATTTCAAAGTGTGAGTTTCCTTTAAGTTTTTTTGTTGTTTTTCACCCAATCGGCCTCAATCAAGATCCACTATTCCTTTAGATGATTGTAATCATTAGGCACTAACAAGATTGTCAATCTAAATCCTCCATAGGGTCCCTCAAATTTGTAATCGTCAGCTATTACTTTGCTTTTCATCTTTTTTGGCTTGAACACTATTCTTTTGCCAAAATTTATTTGCAAATTGTACACATTAGCCATAGTTTGTAGACTCGGACTTAGAAAGTACTTGGCAAGCCAAAATTTTTTAGCTTGGCAAAAACTCGGCAACTTAAAAATCACTTAAATTTTTGATTTTTTTTAATGCAAAATACAGCTACAAAATGTATCAAATGAGTTAGGTAGGGTTTGGGGCAGCACCCTTGGTGTGTTTCTTGTCGCGATACAAGGGTGGGTCGAGGGGTAGAGTCCTCACCACCAAGCCCAAATGAAGATCTTCAAAAGCAAATAATTAAGAATAAATTATAGATAGCTTGATATTTGTCATTATCAAATTGTTTGTAGGGTTGGAAGGATGTGCAAAGACAGATCGGTGCCTACTAAGGGATTATATAGTCACAGTTCTATGCAGCATTTGTCCTAACACTAAGCATTTCTGATGGCCATTCCAAATTAATCAAATATTATTGCCTTGCAATAACATGACCTGCTAATGGCTTACATTCGTACAATTCTACTCAATAATCCATCCACAATGCAAACACTCTAATTATTCTCTATGAAAGATATTACACTATTCCTTGAATAGACACTAACATAGAAAACAATTCAATGCTACAAATGAGTAATAAAGAATATCACAACCCTTGATTGTATTATTCAAAGAAATTGTTTACATTGTAGAGTGAAGACAGTTATACAAATCAGCTCGTATTTATATGCTTTCAATCAGAAATAATAGTGCAACTACAAAATATTTGCACAAATGCTATCACTATGCTCCTCATAGGATAGACTTCAAATGACTCTTTACATCCTGTGTTTTCCAACCTCTAACCCCCCTGTACAAATGAAAATACATCCATATTTAAAGCCTTCTTGTAATTGTTTCGGTTAGTGAAACTGAATATTCCTTTAAATTTCGGGGACTTGGAGCACTTTTGAAATCGGTGGTTTGAGAGGTTTACAAAACCTTGCCGGGGGTCAACAAGTAGTTTCATAACCAAGTTAAAATGCTGATGTTCTTAATCTTCCTTGCAAAATCATTCTTCAATATCCTCTCACTTTCTCTAAGTTCTTTATAGAGCTTTTCCTTTGCTCTGCATTATGGTTGAGAATAGCTTGTCAAAGATCTAAGGGGTTTTCAAAACTGCGTCGGCTTTTGACAGGGGTTTCAAAACTAGGAAAGGAAGCCAACACTTTGTCTTCATGAGCTTCAAATTTGCCTTCTCCATGTTTGTTGTGCATTTGTGATTCACTCGCTACTAATAAAGGTGAGGCCCACTGGAGTGTTGAGTTTACAAGTTTGGCCAATGGCGCAATGTCTAGAGTGTGTTAGATCTCTTTCACTTGCTATACTGTGCCAAGGCGACACATGGAAGATCCTTGAGTGTCCCTTAAAATTGATGGGTTGTGTCGATGCTTGGTATCAATGATGGGACTGTTAAGGATAATAGACAACATCGATAAAATGCTCCAGCTTGATAAATTAAATAATAGCTATGTAGCTATTTAATTTATATATATGGCAACGAATTTGTTTAAGAAATAAAGAGACTCATCCAAGGCCGACCTCCATCATCATTGGCGCGATTATCTATGAGGACGACTTATCTTATTGGTCACATTTATTTGTAAAGAAATTTATACTTATTGTTTTGGCCGACTTGCTTCATGGAAGGAGGTGCCTCTTCAAATTGTATATATAGAAGATCTCTTATCATTTGTAATCATTCAAGTTCGATTTATTTTAGTCAAGTGCGAATTTCCTTAAGAGCAGGTTGCGAATCTATTCAAGGGCAGATTTAGTTATCATAGAAGTGCAGATTATTATCAGGCATTGCATCTGTGTTAGGTGCTGAAGATTGGCCTTGTAATTGGCCTCATTGTAAAGAGATTTGTTGTTGCCATTTATATATATAAGAGTGATCTTTGTTGCTGGGTTTTTCTCCCTCAAGAGGAGGGTTTTCCCAGGGTATCTGCTGTGTTATTGTCTGATTTTGAATTAATTTTCTGTGCATATAATCTGATCATTAAAATTCACATGGTATCAGAGCAAGTTTGAGAGGATCGTGATCAGATTATTGCTAATCAGCATACCCTATTTGTTCACTTAGTCAAGATGGTGAATGGTTTGAAGATCGAGGATAGACTCGAGGGTGCATCTAACTTCACATCATGGAGGTTTAGGATCATGCTTACCTTGTGTGAAAATGACTTGGGTGAGTTCGTAGAGTCCAGTGTTCCTGAACCTGAGGAGGAAGAAGCGAAGTTACAATGGGTGAAGAAAGATATTAAAGCAATGAAGATATTGGTTGATTCCGTCAAGGATCATATTGTGCCTATCATCTCTAAGTTAAAGACTGCGAGAGACATGTTCAAAACATTGGAAGAGATGTACGAAATCAACAATACCAGCCGAGCGCTTGCACTGAAGCAACAACTTCATCATGTGAAGATGATGCAAGGTAACCGCTGATTGCATACTATGAGGATTGCATTTGAGAGATCAGCTCGCCAATAGGCATAGTGGTTACGAATAAAGAGACCACCATGCTTGCTCTCAATGGTCTACCTTGTCTTGGGAATCTTACATTCAGGAATCTGTGGTAGATCAAAATTTCCTAAGTTTGATCGCCTAAGATCATATTGCATTCAAGAAGAATCAAGGTTGTTGGCAAGAGGCGTTGGTCAAAGTTCAAAGAATGAAGACATTCATGTTCTCGCTTCCCATGCTTCAAAGAAGAAAGGAAAAGATGGAAGGAAAGGATTCTTCAAGAGGAATCGGGACAAGGGAAATGATGATGCACCTCCATTCAAGAAGAAGAGGGATATGTCCAAGATTCAATGTTTTAGGTGTGATAAGTTTGGGCACTTCGCCAAGTATTGTCCAACTAGGCCTAAGCAACAAGCTACTGTTGCGGATGTTGATGATGCTTCTCCACAAAATGATTCAAGTGAATATTTGTTCTATTCGGCATTATCAAGCAGTGTACCTTCTCCTCGACATCAACATGCTGGATAATCGAAGGCAGGCCCAACACACATCACCTACTTTTATGGAGCACTTATCAAGCTTCTAGTGGAAAAGGAGTCTTCTTCAACAAGTCATCATTGAGATATTAGCTATGGGAAAGGAATTGGGACCTCTACACTCATTTGGATTCGCATCTCACTTCAGCCAGTAATGTTCTTTATGTTCCGAATCAAGCGAATCTTATTTCTATTTCAGCTTAAGATAAAGGGATATCAAGTTGCCTCTCCAAAGGAAAGTTCTAGTATGGATGGGAGAACTCTAGCTTCCTGCATGATTGCCCTGCTTAGCCTCGAGTTGGACATAAACCCTACAAGGTCCTATTAACGTTCTTTACAAGCTTTGGTTCATGACTCTTCAAGTCTTTGTGATCTTTGGCATCGGAGATTGGCTCACTTACACTTCCGAGTCTTACCTATCATGGAGAAGATGGTATCGGGTCTTCCCAACTTCAACCAGAGCACGAAGGTACTTGCAAGGGCTGCGCATTGGGTAAGAATATAAAAGCCCCTTTTCATAGTAGAGAAAATAGATCTAAGTGTATTTTAGACCTTATTCATTCTGATTTATGTGGACCTATGTCTGTTCCTTCTTCGAGTGGTTTCTTGTATTATGTTCTTTTCATTGATGATCACTCTAGGAAGACTTGGATTTATTTTTTGAAATCTAAAGAGTCCGAGGAAGTGTTGGATAGGTTTAAAGAGTTTAAAGCCTCGGTAGAAAATCTTTCTGGTAAAAGAATTAAAGTCCTTAGATCCGACAATGGTGGAGAATACACCTCCGCAGGTTTCTAGAATTTTTGCATTGATGCTGTGGATTAAGAGGGAGTTCTCAGGAAGTCTCTATAATCCCCAACAAACGGGTAAGGTTGTAGAAAGAAAGAACAGTAATCCATCGTGGGAAGCGCGAAAGATTATGATCCATCATGATTTGCGTAAACCTTCCTGGGCGTAAGCTTCCCGTGATGCAGTATGTTCGCAATAAGTCCCTATAAGATCTTGGGAGAATATGACTCCGTATTAAAGCATTTATAGGAAGAAGCCCCAGTCGGGCCATTTCAGGATCTTTGGTGTCCTCTGCCTATATCTGCCCCAAGGAAAAGTAGGTCCAAGTTGGAGCCCTCTCAAAGAAGGGAAATATTTAGGGTTGGGCAAGTGAGACATCAAAGCCTAAAATTTACATTCTGTGTCGGCATGATCGACGGGGAGGGGCGCTCACATTCGAGGAAGATGTTGCATTTAGGGAGATCCGTGGGGATCTATATGGAGATTGATAATGAAGAGTCTCCTCAGATATGGAAGTTGACCATACTCCCTCGATCTCAGAGGGAGATTCTTTAACCAAAAGAAGTTGATCCATGGAACCCTTGGAACTCCATCGATGGGCTTCCATCACATTATTGTTGGGAGAGACCTCTATGGGCCAAGCGTACTATGCAAGAGGCTAAAAGCTTTGCAGCCCCTAGAGGCACATTCAGAGAAAGTAAAAGGCCACATAAGTTCTCCAGCTATGTTGCTTTAATGAGTCAGATTATAGAATCTGAGCCTACCTGTGTTGAGGAAGCATCTAGTGATCAGTTTAAAAGATGGCAGAGAATATCACCTAATTTTAAGAATGATGCTCTGGGGACATATTCCAGACCTTGTGGGCAAGTCTATAGTATCTTCCTAAATGGCTATTCAAGATTGCCATGCTACGATGGAAGCACTAGAAGTACAAAGCAAGATTTCAGGGTTCATGGGTTTTCTCAGAAAGAGGGAGTTGATTACAAAGAAACATTTGCTCCTGTTGCTCGCTATACTTCTATCAGAACCATCATTGCTATTGCTGCATCTAGAGGATGGAAGATTCACTAGATGGACATGAAGACAGCCTTTCTCAATGGAGTGATTGAAGAAGAGGTTTATATAGAGCAACCTGATGGATTTGAGGTTCATGAGAAGGAGTCACATGTTTGCAAACTAAAGAAGGCCTTGTATGGTCTTAAGCAGGCTCCTCGTGCATGGTACGAAAGGATTGATCGATACCTATCAAGTTTGGGCTTCTTGAAGAATGATGCTGATTCAAATCTCTACTTCAAGGTAATCAATGGTGATGCATTAATTTTGGTTTTATATGTTGACGACCGATCTCGACCTGAGAAGCACCGTCTTGATTCTTTGAGGTAGAAGTTGAGTTGACTTCGAATTTAGATGAAGCTAACTTGGGCTCATGCATTACTTCCTTGATTAGAAGTCCAAGTAGAAACCAGATAGGCTGATTTGTCAATACCTACACCATTGATATACTTAAGAGATTTGGTATGATGGATTGCAAATCCATGTCTACACCTATGGACACCAATCTACATAAATTGAAGGAGGCTGCAGCTAGTTCAGATTTGGTGGATCCTACATTGTACAGACAACTGATTGGATCCTTGATGTATCTAGTTAACACTAGACCTGATATTTGCTATGCAGTGAGTGCACTTAGCTAGTCATGGTGATTCGCATATATATCTTATTGTTTAACATATCCCCGAGATACTTGGCGCAAGGTCAGCTTTGGATATGTGGGTTGAGGTATACCGTGATGCACTTGAGCGTGGTTTTAATTGACTCGGTCAGTGGTTGTGTCACGATCGAAGAGCACCTCTCGTCAGTTGTTTCATTGTTCATATGATTGGGTGCAGCGTGAAACAAATATCCTGAGTACTTTGAGTACAAGCAGGCTATATATTGCAGCTTGTGCTGCACCCCGAGAAGTAGTATATTTCGTAAGCTCCTTTGGTGATTATTGTTTGAAATCACCGGAGCCTACTATCATTCATTGTGATAATCGTGAAATTGTGTGAAGCTCGGTCAATCCCCTGTGGTTTCATGACAAGTTCAAGCATGTTGAGACTGCTAGTTGAAACTCATTCTCACTGCTGACTCAAAGAGGCCCAAAAATATGACTCGAACTTCAGAATTCTATGACGACTCTGAAAGCAATTCTACTAGGACTCAAGTAAAAAAAAACCAGAGGTTTTACAAAAACAAGAACAAATTAATGCATTTAGAGAACATAAGAGCCTAATTTGATTATCAAACACTCATAATTCAAAGATTACACATGTCATATGATCATCAAACACTCAACAATTGAAATTTCATCATTCATAGTCATCAAATACTCATAGTTTCAATGTATAACAGCATCATAAGTTTATAAATGTTTACATATAATCATGTCAAAAAGAGGAAAACATTAACAACCACATGTAATCTACATCTTCCTTTTCCCCCTCCCAATGGTACTCAATTTTGGAGGCCTAGAACTAGAAGGTGCCCGTGCTATAGTATCCAAACAAGGACTAGGAGATCGAGTAGGGAAACATGATATTCAAATGTGTCTCATCATCCCTCTCCATGGCATCCACCTTTACGCTTCTTCTTCACGCTTCCTCCTCTTAATTCAAAGCAAGATCCCTCATCAAGAAGGAAGAATATCGCCTCATCATTTTTGTTCATCAATATCCATTCAATTATGGATCAATGCCATCCAAGTCGAGCGGGATTCTCAGGAACATCTCCACCTTCTAGTTCGAAGGCGAAGGTTGTACTGAACAAAAATTAAATCATTTAGGCGTTGTTGAGTCAACCTGTTTCTCTTTGTGTGAATGTTCTCAAATAAAATCCAATTACGTTCACACCTAGAAGCACTGTATGACTGCGACAAGACACGTATGGCTAGCTTTTGAAGATTTGGCATGCTAGCACCATAGTTCTCCACCATAGATCTACAAAAACATGTTTAAAAAATATAAGTATTAAGAAATAAGAATAAAGTAAACAATCTATATGTAAGAATCAAGTTTCTAATTTCATTTTTTACCTGGTTGTTGTTTTCCTCTCCTTTCAATTGCTTGTTGGGAGGAAAAGAGTCTCCCCTCTGCACCTTTGTAGACCTTGAATAGATAAAAGAAAAAGTACATCAAATATAGAAAATTCATAGATAGTCAAGGCTCAACATTGCAAATTCATAAATAAGATGTAACAAATCTCACCTCCAACTCATCAAGCACTTTATCTCTCAGCTCAGGATCAGGCACCATCCTATCAATGCATATGACAAGACCTTCCATGACTTCCTCATCCGCCTTAAATGTGTCCGAGAAGTAGAACTTCGGATTCAAGAAGTAGGCGAAGGCATGGATCGGCTGGTGGAGTTGGTGTGTCCATCTCCGATCAATGATGCGCCATATGATTTCATATTTCTTTTTGTTTCCGCCATAGTAACGTGATATGGCCTCTTTGGCCCTATCCATGGCCTCATAGATGAACCCCATTGGCATGCCATCTCCATCCACCATACGAAGAACCCTCACCAAAGGTCCTGTCACCTAAAAAAATGAAAACAAATGTTAAATCATAACAAAATTAACCCCTCAAAAAATAAAAACAGCAAATAGATTATCATGTATAATTTTTTTTTGTGTGATTGCTACTTACCCCCATCAACTCCTCTCCATTTTTGATGAATGTCTCATCAAAAACTATGGCAACAATCCTCTCCCCTTCAGGTCTATTGGAAAATGGGGACTCCTTCCAAGCATCGGACACGAACATTTGCTTGAGATGACCAATGGCACCAAGAATGCTTTGCAATGTGAGGAAGTGGCTAGCAAATCGTGTCACTCCAGATCGCACAAGGTCCTTGCCATTTGTAAATTTCCTCATCAAAGAAAGCACCCAAGTATGGTTGTAGATAAATTTTGTAACACTTTTTGCATCTTCAACCACACTTTTGACCCATGAAATCTTCCCAATGTCCTCTAGCAATAGGTCTAAGCAATGTGTAGCACATGGAGACCATGCAATTGTGGGATACCTCTCCATAAGTAGTCTACCTGCAGCTACATATGCAGCTGCGTTGTCCGTGATGATTTGGACAACATTATCAACTCCAACCTCCTGGACCACCCCATCTAATAGATTGCATAAAGTCTCAGCATTTTTAACTTCATGGGAGGCATCTATTGATTTTAGAAACACCAATCCACCATTAGAGGTCACTAAAAAGTTAAGGAGAGTTCTATTTCGTCCATCTGTCCACCCATCAGATAAAATGCTGCAACCTTTTCTTCGCCAAAATTTTTTTTGCTCATCAACCACAAGCCGTGTATTCTTTACGGCTTCCTCTAGCACTGGCCCACTCAAATCTTTAGATGATGGGGTCTTAAACCCCTTTCCTCCAGAATCGTATATGCTCACTCAAACCTTCCCAATATGGGCCGTTTGCAAACATTGGGGCAGTAGATTATTGTAGTAAATTAAAGTTTGCAAGAGCTATCCTAGCTTGATGCTTTGCCCTGTTCCAACTGCCACTATGAAAGGCTGTGGCTCCCCGAACATTATTGAATAAAATAATTTTGGTCCCTCGATGAAGGACTCCCACTAGCACTAGCGTGCGAGAGAAAAAGGAACCATCGTGACTTCCTGACCAGCATTGGGACAAGTACCTAAGCTTGGTCTCATGTTAATTCATGGGGCATAGGAGGGGGGCGTAGGATTGGGATTGGGGATCCACTCATCAACGGCCGGCTAGGGCAAAGCCCTTTGTTTTGGTCTCTTCCTCCTTTTAAGCCCATATTCGCAAAGGCCTTCATCTCTCTAATAATCTTAGGAGTAGTATTCTTGCATCCCTCCACATTTTGCCCAGGTATTCTAGCAAGGTGGTATTTTAATCTGTTTATTCCTCCTGTCATCCATTTTTGGCATTCATTACATGTCAATTCACCTTTTTTATTTCCTGGAATTCCATACTTCCATGTAGGGTCTTTTTTTAGTCCCTTTGGATTTGAAGATGACATTGCTGTTTCAAGTTCAACATGGAAAAAAAAAATCAGCTAGGGTTTGCTAAAAAATCAGCAAATAAATGTGATTCAAAGTTTCAAACATTTGCAAAAGAAAAAGAATGCAAAACCAAGCTAGAAACAATAAGAATTAGGCTATTAAGGAAAATAGAAAAAAATTTGGCAGCATTTCCCCTTTTTTTTCTTTATTTTTTTGATTATGAATGCAAGAAATTGAAGAAAACAAACAAAAAGAATTGTTAGATCACTTACCTGGCTCTAGTTTGATCTTTTTAGTTCAATCTCCTTGCTTCAATCAATCCCAAATCAAGTTGCAGACCTGTTTTTCACAATTGAGAGTCTAAAAATGAAAAAAAGAAACACAGTTTTAACTCCATTTTAAGGCCTACAGGAGTTCCCCGATTCCCAGACCCCAGCCCATCCCTGATTCGGGAGTCCTCGAAGTCAGACTCTCCTAGACTCGGGACCTCCCGAGTCCCGGCTAGTCGACTCGGGCTGTGGTCGGACTCCGACCGCTATGAGTCCAGAGAGTCCTGCGAACTATGAGACTGGCACCACTCATAATGAGGATATGGTAATCGGCGGGAAGGTCAGGAAGGCTTGAGGTACATCGGCACCGGAGCGAGCGTATCTATTGCATATTCTCACCAAGCCTCTCAGCCAGATAAAGCCTAGGCAATTCAGATAAGCTTGGTATGGTGAGTAATCCTGTTCTCGACCAGCCCACGGAGCCTTGTTACTTCCATTTTCCTCCCCGAGATCGAAAATTGAGGTGAAAGCCCTTTATTTCCACCATCCTGAGCGTGGCTCGCGTAGGGACTCATGGCATATGTTGTACTTGTGTTTCACCTCTAGAGAGTCATGGTGAAAAGTCACGCTGAGGTGACATCAATGCTAGTGATGAATACACTTTAAAATTACCTATATAGTATGGTTGTAGCCATTATGGTTGATATCGTGTTGAGGCGATATCTAATATCACGTTGAGGTGATATTCTTCTTTTCACATCTGGTTGTAGCCAATGTGATGGGCATCATGTTGAGATGATTTATCTTGTGCAGCTGGATGCATTCTCTCTAGCTGAGAGGGAGTGTTAAGGATAATAGACAGCATCGATAAAATGCTCCAACTTGATAAATTAAATAATAGCTATGTAGCTATTTAATTTATATATATGGCAACGAATTTGTTTAAGAAATAAAGAGACTCATCCAAGGCCGACCTCCATCATCATTGGCGCGATTATCTATGAGGATGACTTATCTTATTGGTCACATTTATTTGTAAAGAAATTTATACTTATTGTTTTGGCCGACTTGCTTCATGGAAGGAGGTGCCTCTTCAAATTGTATATATAGAAGATCTCTTATCATTTGTAATCATTCAAGTTCGATTTATTTCAGTCAAGTGCGAATTTCCTTAAGAGCAGGTTGCGAATCTATTCAAGGGCAGATTTAGTTATCATAGAAGTGCAGATTATTATCAGGCATTGCATCTGTGTTAGGTGCTGAAGATTGGCCTTGTAATTGGCCTCATTGTAAAGAGATTTGTTGTTGCCATTTATATATATAAGAGTGATCTTTGTTGCTGGGTTTTTCTCCCTCAAGAGGAGGGTTTTCCCAGGGTATCTGCTGTGTTATTGTCTGATTTTGAATTAATTTTCTGTGCATATAATCTGATCATTAAAATTTACAGGGACAAGTTTCAAGAACCTTGTCGAGCTTTGATGAGGTTGTGACATCCTCGTTGAGAGATGAAAGGGGTTTTAGAACCTCTTAAAATTGCCGAAACATAAACTTTTCTTGGTAGTTAGCCGCTTTTCATAGTTTATTTCTTTCTTCATGCTTGTCAGCCTTTGGAGTTGTTTCAACAACCTCATTAGCTTCCAATGGAGGTCTTGAAACATATGAAACTTGTTGACACAACTCATGCTTGCCTCTTTTCTCTTCCTCCTTTGGATGTCAACAAAACTTGCTGGCCGAACCAATTTTGGGAACCTGGGAGGTTCTCGAATCATATGAAATTGCTGACGAATAGAACACTTGCATTCAAAAGGGATTAGAAAACATATATTGGGTTCCAAAGGGGTTGTGAGAACCTTGTTGAGAGTTGACGTAGGTTTCAAAACTTGCCTGAAACTCCGACAACTTTCATACTTAGCCAATTTTTGGATTTTACAGCTTGGCAATTCATTGAAACATGAAAGGGGGAAGCAATACAACAATTAGAGGCACATCTTGAGCATTACAATCCCATTTAGATTTTCTCAAGTTGGTTATAATTGATGGTAAATGAAAGGAGGGCATGAAATGACAATGGTCATCGACGAATTAGAAATTTAAAACTCATAAGAATGAAATGGAGGCCAAGGGTTTTAGGATATTTGATAAACCCTACATGATATGAACACTCAAACCTTGAATTTTTTTGCAAGGCCTAATAGGGTCTTTGTTCTCCGAGTCTCCCATTTATCCAATTGTTCATTCTCTTGTTGGTTAACCATGCTCTCAATTTGAAACCCTCCCCTTCCTTGCACCCTTGGGGCACAAGGCCAACTTCTTCCCTTGAAATATAATACTCTAGGAAGAAATGAAAACTTCCCCTATCCAAGAGGTTCCTTCCCTTGTTGCAAAGGTAGAGGTTCGTAGTTCAATGGGTGGCAAGGCTATTGTTTTGGGTGGTGGCTTTGTGGTTTTATCTTGGGGGATAAAAACAATAGTTTGGATAAGCAAGTTAGTGTGCACCATAACATCCTAAAATTGTTTCTTCTTGAAGTGAAGAGGTTGGATATCAAAACTTCTTTGCTCAACCAAAAATTCAATGGTGACACTTTGGAGTAGGAGGAGGAGATCAAAATAAGTTAGAAAAATTGGGAGGCTTTTGAGGACATTTGTAGGTTAATGGAGGACAAAGCCAAACAAGAAGATAGATTTAATTCCTTGGAGAAGCAGTTGCAAGAAATTAAGACTAATTTGAAAAGAGTGGTGGAGGTGAGAAAGTCAACCTTTCAAAATTGTGTTACAAGTATCAAAATGCTTCACGATGGTCTTAGATCTTGGATCTCCATGGAGTAGGTGGGCCATAGTTCAAGGATGTGCAGCTATAGCTTGGAGGAGATGAGGGCCCATGTAGGCTAGGATGTTGAGTTTGTGGAGAAACATTCGAAGTTTCTAATGGATGAGTGCGAGGTTGGTATGGCTTTGAATTTATTGTGATCATTGGTCCCTCCTATTTGGTTGTTGATTTACTATTGCTCTATTTCAACTTTGTGTATGCTTTGTTCTTCCAGTTGCATCCCTTTCTCTAGGGTTTTTTCTTTGCTAATGTTTTGTTGTTTCTCTGTTGTTTGATTGTAAAAGGGTCAAGGCCCCCTTCAAAATCCTTTTTTTACCCTTAACAATTTTTTTATTTTATTTGTTTAATTAGACAAATTTAGTTTATTTTTCTTAGATAAATCAATCAACACAATAAAACAAAAACATATTCATGAAAAACAATATAAAACCCAAGAAAATCAAAATAAAAACATTTTTTTTGTTGCAAATCATTCAAACAAATTGAACTAAGGCATTCAAACTATCCAAACGAGTAACATGCCATCCAAGAAAAAATCAAGCAAACATATTCAAACATTCAAGTAAACAGGCCAAATAGAAGCACAAAAACAATCTCAATAATTAAACTTGCATTTAATGTGCCTAGTATTATGACCAGATTCAACGAGAGTCTTGTGAAGAGGTTTGTCTTATTCCCATTTCTCTCTTCCTTGGACAACTCGATATTTAGAAAATCAACTAATATAGCAATCCCTACAACTCCAAGAACTCTACCTCGTACCCAATTGACACCTCAACAACCTATCCATTTATTATTGCCATGCCCACCAAAAACCCAAAATCAACCAGACCATGTAGTCATTTGTCGACCAAGACCACCACTTCACTTTATTTTGCCTCAACCTTAGGCACATACATCGTAGTCATTTTTCCTAGTGAATGATTTCATGTGTGCTGATTTTCATGTATACATAATTTGGTGAACTTGACATGCAAGACATCCTTTTGACATTCTTTCTTGTTTCCCCTTGCCTTTTCTCCATCTTTCCGTCACTACCCATTTATTCTACAATGCTTATAGCACCCTCAAATATGTTTGGATTTAAGAGACCTCAAGGGTGACTTCCCCCTTTCCTAAGGACTCAAATTCCATCATCATTAGGAATTGGGAATTCAATTTGGATGGACCCAACATAAATCATGAAGACAGCACAAACATCATCATTTTGGGAGTTCCATGTGGTAGGTCAAAGCTCAAGAGGTTCATACCTCCATTATAGTTTGCAACCTTTCACCTTCCTAGAGCTCTCATACATGCCTCATGATACCTTGAAAAAATCACAAGTAAACTCTCCAAAACAAGAGAGGAATAGGCTTCATGCCTTATAGGGAGAGGGCTAGGTGCATCGAGCAACAAGCAATTGACATAGCTGAATCCTGTACCATTACCATTGTTAACCCTCACAACACTATGTGTCTTGAAGTACCTCATTCCAATGTGAAGCTTGAACAAGAAGCAGGGGCATCACACCCTTCACAACTTTACTAGAACCACAACAATAGTCAAAACCATCATTGAGGTGGTAATGTTGCCAATGGTGGTCAGCCAAACCTAGGACAAGATTATGCTACCCTAGTTCTATTTATCATCCTAGTCGAATTAACCCACAAAGAATGCCAGTAAAGCCAAGCTTCATAGCTATTTGCCAACACTGTCTCCGATGCCCATTTAGAGAGACAATAAAACAATGAAGAAAAGATGGTGGCTTATGGCTCTTTGCACACTCACAATGATTAAAACATGGGCAATGAATTCATCAAAACACCATATTGCATAAAGTCGCCCCCAATGCACGCAAATCACGAGTTGTCATTAAAGTGAAATAAGAACAAATGGTACAAAATAGGATGCTGCCATGCGGCCAAAGTAAGAGGAGAAGGGGGAATATGGTGCTTAAAAGTCAACCGTTCCTGTCTCGACCAAGCTTTATGATGCATGTTATATAATGTTGTCAAAGGCCCTTGATCCACACCAGAGTTGGTTAAAATATCTGCCGCGAAATTCACCTCCCAAAAGTAATGTGAAAAATCCACATCCTCTAAGGAAGAACAAAGAGCTTGTGCCTCCTTAAAACACCCAACTTTTTCCAGTTGGAACAAAATCCTTTATGAAGACTGTTGATGACATTAAGAGAGTCACCTTCAACCACAATTATCTTAAAACCAAGGGAAGAAGCCAGAGAAATCCCAGCAATTGCAACCTCCCATTCTGCTTCATTATTTGTATGGCAGACAAGAAAAAGAACCACCTTGAACAAATCTATCTTGCTTGTCTTTTAGCACCACACCTGCACCAATAAGACTTGGATTGTCCTTATATGCATCATCAAAGTTGATCTTCATAAATCCTTCTCGGGTTCTCAATCATACCAAATGTTTTCTAGAAATCGATTGGCTCTAACCACATTAACAAGGGAACAATTATACATTTTAAGGACCTGCTATCAATAATATTAAATAATATCTAATAAACGAAGTTAATATATGATACATGGATACATAGATAACTATTAAGTACTATTTAACCATATCTTGGTTTCATTTGTGTGTTGCTTACCATTTTCACTTAAAAAATCTTATTGAAAATGTTTTTGCTTTGGACCTTTACTATTTATTCATTTTTGAGCTTCTCATTTAATCATGTTCTTGTTTTTGGTTTTCCACAAGACACTTATATTTTTGCATGGTTTTTCAGTGTTTGATTCATAACTTGGGTCCTTGATAAAATGTTACTTTTTTTGATTGTGTTGATTATTAAATTCTTTTTTGGCGAACATATATCTTTTTCAGCAAACATAATCAAATTTGATTATTGAGTCCTTTAATCCTATTTATTAGCATTTTTGTGTATATTTTATTTTGAAACAAACTTGTGCTTATATTTCTTCTCAGGTTTCATTAATGTTATCAATGTGGATTGTATGCATTGGGAGTTTTATTTTGTTATTGTTTAGATATTATTACTGATAGTATATCTCATTGCCTTGTAGATGCTTCTTCCTGTTGCTGTTGAAGATGTGAAGAGAGAGGTTAAAATATTGGAAGCCTTGAGCGGGCACGAGAATGTGGTCCAATTCTACAATGCATTTGAGGACGATGATTATGTTTACATAGTAATGGAGTGAGTATTTTCAGGTCGATATGAATCTCAAATAATAACCACTTAAATATCTTTATTATAATTTTCATTCTGAACACTCTTAAATTTTTATTTATTAGACATGTACAGGTCTTAGTGATCAAACATTGTTTCAAAGAATGCACATTCATTTGGAATATTCATTCTGAAAATTTGTGATTTTTTTGTTAAGAATAATCTGTAATTATTGTGTTTCTGATATCTATAAATATAAAGAAGCCTGTTTGACTCTCTAGACTATAAGAAGTGCCATCTATTCATCTAAATAAAATGTCAATTTTGTAGTGAACTTATACAATCTGAATTAGAAGTTCATGAATACACTCTCTCCGTGACAAACTTTTTTAACTGTTTTTTCTTTAAAAGAATGCACTCAATTATAGATCTAAAAGTGTGGGCAATTGTAAAACATTCACGACAACATTGTGATGTATATTATAAATGCTATTTGTTTCTTTAAAGATCATTGCCAATTGTTTAGGATGATCTTGCAATTGTAATGCTTGAAGCCTTGTTATATTAATGTGAGCTGTAAAAACATTTATGGTGAATATTGGTCAGAGATACTAGTGTTTTTCTTTATACAATTTTCAACTAGAGCCATTTTCAATAGATTAAAACATTATTGCATGCAGTTTAATTAGAACTAATTTATAAATCCATCTATGATGTTTGTTATTGTTGGAAATCATATTTCAAAGTTTCAAACCTATGTAGATTGGAAACCAGATTCAACAATAGCAAACAACAGTAAACATAAACATTCAATGGAAAGCAATTGAATTCAATGCTCGTGTATTCATTGCATCATAGAGACCAAAGCCTTTTTCTATTAACATAACAATGATGTACACTCTCCAGGAGTTAGGCCTGATGATGTACACAATGATATAGCAGTGGAAAACTAGCTGGAGAACCTTGATCTGTTACATATGTTCCTTAAACATAGTCATAAACTACCCTAAGAGTACAATGGTTGGCAATAAACTACCCTAAGAGTACAAAAGTATGGAATAAAACAACTTATCGTACATTATTGCAGAACATAACTCTCTTTATTAGGTTAATATTTTACCTTTTAATTCCATCTTTATTGACTATGTACATAATAAATTTTATGTCTATCCACCATTTTAAAGTGATCATCATCCTTGAGGACTACTAATGACAGTATAGAAGGTAGGAGATGAAATAGTACCGGTGATGGTTGCACCATAAGAGGGTGTTTTGGCTGGTGATGAAGTCCTAATCGCTTGAGCTGTAGGACTTTGAACTGAAGTAGGGAATGCAGGAACTTGCCCCTTATACTAGGTCAATTCCTTCTTTGCTTTTTAAAATTGTTTTATTGCAGTCATTGTATATGTGTGAATTTTGGCTCTTTTCCCATCATAATATGCCCTGAAAGATTTATCGTATGAGCCCTTGGAATTCATTTTTTGCTTCAGCTTTGCTTCCTTCTTGTGAACTTTGGGTAACACCAATTCAAAATTTTGAGCTTTATTTGAAGCAACTTCACTTTTCTTCTTTGTCGTTCCTCATGGTCCCCTGCATCATTCAATTGAGTATCTCTCAACAATGATTGCTTCTCTGGTTCACTGAGTTGCTTCTTCAATTGCTCAACTTTCACAGTTAATTCAATGGAACTCTTATTTGCTTGAGTTTGCAGCATCCTTGCAATTTCAGCCTGTTGAGTGGCTTTTGGCACTTGTTTTCAAGCTCATTCTTTTCCTCGTCTGCTGCTGTTGCCATAATATAATCCTATTTTTCTTGTGTATTACAATAGGCTAGCTAATTCACTACTCTTTGGATTATCTCATTGTTCACATCCTAGGTGATTACTGGGTTGCTCTTCAATGTAGAATAATTAACACTGGGCTGAAATCTAGTGTAGTTTATGTAATCCTCAAGTTGTCCTCCCTTTTATATTTGACATCCATGTACGATTTTTTGACCTTAGTGTCTCAACCTTCTCCATTGTGCCATATTTGAACTCATCTCAACCTCTAATTTGGTATCCGATTATTAGAATTCTAGCTTCAAACTAGTCCATCCACCAGGCTCCCTTCATCATCCCATAAAATGTTGAAACAGCAAGTACATTTCCTACAGCTTCTTAGTGGTATTCTTTCTCCTTAGTCACTGGAATAGTTTTTGTGAGAAGCATCCTCCATGGTTCCTCTGTGTATTTGGTTGACTGCAACCCATGAATGGAATGTCATACTTATTCTCTGAACAACTCTTAACTTAGAGCCAATCTTGGCATCAATATTGATGAACTCATTTTCTGGACCAACCTCTCCCTCCAGCTGAAGAAGAGTCTTCTTAGGGAGCTGTTTGCCTTGGTCAACATCCATGCCTAAGATCTTTGGGGAGAGCTCAAAATCATCAATGCAGTTTGAAAACAATTAGTGTATGTGCCAGGTCCTTGTCCCTTAAATGGTGGTATGCATTTTCACAACAAGAGGCTTGGAAATCTCAAGCATAAAGAGAGGAGAGGGAAGGGGTTTATTCTTTTCCATTTTACTGGTCAATGAACTAGGATATAATGTGGTCAGACCAAACGGAATAAGAGGGGTGCTCCTTGAGGTTTATGATTCCTCAAGGAGCACTTAGTGTCTAATTGTTACCTCTGCTTCTGAGTACCCTCTTCATTGAGTGCAATACTTATGCACACTCTCTGTTACGGAAAAGAGCAAACATATACAATCACATGTAAAATCCTTTTGAGCATTGCATCAAAGCTGATAAGTCAAGTATTGGGTATGATTTTGTGCACTTTTCAAACTATATCTCATAGGCCTACTGTGTGCAAATGCCAGTCCTGAATATATGTATATGGTGTCTCTAGTAGCTTTTGTGGTCTTTGCTTCAGGGTTTTCAACAATTTTATTTGATGGACTATAGGTTGAAGCAATTAAATGACAAAAATATATCCATCTTTCCTATATCTTTTTCATGTATTTCCTTTCATTTATTTCATTTCATTTCCCTTTATCATTTTCTTATTATGTGGTTAAGTTATTGATGAATGTGGAAAAGATTAGTGTGTTGATGGAAGGCTAATGTGCAAATGAGATGTGGAAGATAGCAGGAACAATCTTAGACGGTTTTTCCTGCACTCCAGGCTGTAGGAGAATTTGCAGCTTAAAGCTACAGGATGCAATTACAGATAACTCCTATAAGATACATGCAGCTTCACATACAGTTAATTTTCCAATTTTGTGCACATTAGAAGATATTGTACTTTGGAGATGATTCTGTAATTGGATAATCCTTTGTGAAAGCCATCTATTATTGTGGTTTTGAGTATCCCATGAGACAGAATGAAGATTCAGCCAAGATAATGAAGATTACATTCTTCTTCAGATTTCTGAATATTGTATGACTATTTGACGAGGATTCTGGATTGCATCATTGCTGTTACGTTTATTATCATCCTACAAAACAGATTGCTGTCCCAGTAGCATATTTCATTTCAGTGTTTTGTTAATTGTTCTATTGAATTCCAAAGCTTTGGAATGGGTTCAGCTGTCTTTTCTATTTGCTAGGTTTTACAAGTTGAGATTCTTTTGTGTGTTCTATGAGATGTAATGTAGTATTTTCTGTAAGTGGTAAATTCAAGACAAGTGTGACATAAAGTCAGATTGGCAATAAAATAATCAAAAGTCAAGTTACATAAAGAAATTGGAACTTCCTAATATCTTTTCCTCCATCTTCCAAGCATAAATTGTTTGAGAGCAGCCAGGAAAGGGGTGTTGTTCAGAGATTGTAGTTGTACCATTTTCGCATCACTCAATAAAAAGAGTAATTCTCTAAAACATGTCATCAAAGAGGTCTTTTTACCAATTTTGATAAAAAAGTATGGATGAAGTAGCTAAAAAACAAGATGCATATATAGGGCATTTGGTATAGGCATAGTTAACTACTTGCCAAGTACCTGGTAGTTTCTTTTAGCCTTGAGTTTTCGCTGTAAAAACTCATTGAGTTGCTGTGATGAGTTCTAGGCGAGTTTTTGGCAGGTTTATGACGAGTTTTGGTGAGTCCAAGTCAAGAACCCACCACGCATAGGGATAATACGCAAAAGTAGGAATAATGTGGAAAAGGCACTAGAAAAATACAGGTTTTTGTCTTTATAAGCCCTATTTGCATAAGGTAAAGAAGCACTCTAACATTTCAGCATTGATGAGCAAATTGGAAGGATTTTGTAGTGGATTCGAAAGTCTATGTGGTCTCAAAAGCCTTTATTTGGGCTTGTTGTTGAGGGCTTTGCCTCTCAACCTTGCTCTGTATTGCAACAGGCAACACGCTAAAGCCGTTGCCACTGGACTTCGGTGAGTGGCGCTACCTCCAAATTCCCACCAGATTCATTTGATACGTTTTGTAATTGTATTTTGCATAACATTAATAATTTTGTAGGAAATATAAGTATTTTTTTTAAGTTGAGTTTGTGTTGAGATGGAAAATTTCTGGTTTGCCAAGTCCGGGTTGAGTCCAAGTATGTGAACTATGGGTGTAGGAGCATTTGTTAGGAATCAATTATTTCATTCTAGTTATTTTGATTGCTTTCTTAGAATAATTTTCATTCTTGTAGTTAGCATTTACATTCTACACTTCTTATTTTTGCAATTTTTTTGATTGATAAATTCCTCTTTATAGGGTGTCCTTTAGTGTAAGTGCGATGAAGTCAAGGGGTATCTTTTCCCTCAAATTCTTCCATGACATGGTCTCATTTGTTGGGGAATGCCACACCCATAATTGGATGTGGTAGTTTACCTTTTCAATATTCAATATTTGTGCATTAATGCACATAACATTTGAACATAGGTCTAGCATGAAAGCCATCTTGATTTATCACTTGAGCTCATCCTATTTGACCATTTTTGCAAAATATTACAACAGATGTGTTGGCACTCAAAATTGCAAAAAATGGTAAAGTATTGGTTCTTACCCCTTCATTCCTTTGACATTTTGTGGCCCATTGTTTATATCTGTTTAGAGTGATCTCTCGGGGGTCCTCATGTTATGTTATTTCCCTATGTTGTGTCATTTTCCTCTTATAGTAAGTTTGCACCCAAATGTGAAAATTTGTCTGAGTGTTGTTTTCCCTTAGTGTTCAAGGCTTACAAGTTCTTTGTGTCACATAGTTCGCAAGTTTGTGAACTATGTGACAATGTGACAAAATGTTAAGAAGTTTAAAAGTTTGAAGGAAAGACAAAAGAAGTAAGAATGAAGAAGAAGATAAAGAAACTTTCATAGGTTCTTGGTGTTGCAAAGTTCACAAAATTTGTGAAAGCACGATAAGGTTTGCGACAAGCCCAAAGTTGCAATAGAAGGCAAAGGGCAAGGAGATAGAAGGAAAATGAAGAAAAAAGGGAGTAAGTTTTGAAAGTTGCATAGTTTGTGAACTATGTGAAAATGTGACATGGTTTGCACAAAGGCCAAACTTCCGACAAACAAGGAAAGGGGCGAACATAGTTGAGTTCTAGGTAAGCATGGGTTGGCCACCCTCTACAACTAGTATTCTTAAGGTCGCTTGGGAGCTTGGTCCTATTTTCATTCTTTGGTAGATTTGGCTAGAATAGAATCATCAGGTTTTCTAAGGTCACCAAAATCTTAGCTTGCAAATTTGGTAGAAGATTATGGATTCCATAAAAGAGGCCATTGTGGCCAAGTGTTTTATAGATGAAACTCTATCACCCTTTGGTCTTTGAATTTCATAAAGCTTTGAGCTATATTTTGCTGGTGCTTTCTCTTGTCGCTCTCATCCTATCTTGTAGGCTTCTAGAAAGGTGGATAGGTCTTGTAAATGGTCTCCACCCACTTAGGTTTCTTTAAAATAAATACTAATGGTTCTTCCTATGGTAATCTAGGTATTGTCAAGCTTGGAGAGGTTTGTTGTGCCGAAGATGAGTGTGTGCACTTTTTCTGCTCTGCTACTAGGGGGATCAACACCAACAATTAGATGGAAGCCCGTGCCATTCTTTTGGCTCTTTAAAAAGCTTGTGAGTTGGGTTGGACAAAGATTATTTGTGAAACAAATTCCTTAATCATGTGGTTTCTTTTATGAAGAGAGAGGACTCATGAGTCCTATTGGTTGGTGACTTTAGTTGAGTAGATTCTTTATCTTACTCATATGTTTGAAGCTATATCCTTTGTTCATATCCCTTGGGAATGGAACTTGGTTGTAGATTGTCTTGCCCAGTGGGCTATTGAGGAAAATCACAACTAGAATGTCTGCCTCTTAGTGTCTCCATCTTGTTTCACATTTATCAATCTCAACTCTCTTGTTTCTACTCTACTACGGTTCAAGTTTGTTGATTTCCATTCTCTTTGGAACTCTTCAACTAAGTCCCTCTATTGGTCTTCTAGACTTTTTTGGCTTATTTGGCCGGCTTAGTTACTTGTTTCTACCAGCTTAGCTGATATGGGGCTCCCTTTATTCAAAGAGTATGGCTGTTTGATGGGCTCTTTCGGCTTTTTGGGAACATCCTCTCATTTTGGTTTACTTATTGCTCGGGCCATCTGGAAATCACTATTTGATAATATGCAATGGGTTTATTTTAATATAATTATCCTTTTTGTTGAAAAAAAAAACAATGCCAAGATTGGGACCTCGAAGAGGAAAAATTCAAAGATCAGTCATCCCCAATCTCATCATTACAGGATGGCAATGATGATGAATTTGAGATTAGTGGCCAAACCTAAGTGTTTGAGTAGAAGATGAATGAATCTAAATAATCATATGTGGTTTATTGTCAAGGAAGACATGGCTAAGCTAGTCATCATCAACACCTAAAATGCAAATTAATAGGGGCATTGAAGTTAGTTTTTATTTATTTGTTTTTTTTTTCTTAATGCCTTGTAGATTAGTATTGTCTAAGTTTGCTTAATTTCTTCATGGCTACATATGCTAACTGATTTATATAGATACAAGTTACTAAGAGAATTTTAGAAGTTTAGTTTATTCTTCCATTTTCTCTCTTGTATATCTGATTGATATGTTCATGATATAATTTGTGTTTTGTGTTGTGATATTCAATTAATAATCTCAGTTCCTTTTATAAGGCATTTATTCGTATCATGTTCTTGGCTCGTCTATAGACAATCAGATTTACAAAATATTTTGCCATCAAGGTTTCGTATTTGATTAAATATAGTTTAGCCAAGAAGGGGGTTCAATTAAGTTTTGTCACATGGATTTTCTTCTGCCTCTTGCTATTGATCAGGTTCTAAACAGTTTTTTTGGAGAGGGAGTCAGGAATCTAAAGATGCAAAAATTAAAGTAGCTATATGATCCATAGTTTGTTTTGTATTATTCAATATTAAAGCTCTTCTTGTATATAATGGGGACCCTATGATTCACATATTGAGTTGGTTCCACTGTTATCTTTATTGTAATGATTCTATCTGGGATTCTTATCTTGATGCCAAACTTAAAATGTTTCTGTTATACACACGCACACACATTATATGTATGTATATATGTATGTGCATATATGCATATATGTGAGTGTGTGTACATACATACATACATACATATACATATGTATGTGTATATAAATATTTTGTTTTCAATATTCTGACCTGATACAAGTTAATCAAACCTAATGGAACTTTCTCTGATATTAATATTGAACATGGTTAGTAGATGGTGTGCATTGCTAAATGACCTTGTTTCCGTTCAAGTATTTGTTGTAGATGATTGTTCTTTTAGAGTATGGTGCATTCTGTACATTTTCGAACTTCATGTTTTGTATTGAACTTGCATTTTCCTTCATTATGGCCTTAGATATTGATATTTACTTTTTCTTGGTGAAATCTTACTCAACTTTTGATTTGTGGTAGGTTATGTGAAGGTGGAGAGCTCCTTGATCGAATATTGAGCAAGTAAGAGTACATATTCTTGTTTAAAGTATCCTAAGTCATTTAATATGTTTTAGGTACTGACTAGGTAATTTGATACTGAGCTTCTCTTATTTTGAACCATCGTAAGTGGGAAATGTGGAGTATGAAGTTTATGCTTTAGTGATTACACATGGTTCTACATGAAAATTTCTGGATCACATTCATTATGCTTGGAATGTACAGAGAAAAAGTGGTGGTTTTGAACCAGTTTTGTAGAATGAAATGACGGGGAAATTTTGAGTACAAGATACAATGTGAAATTCTGTCACAATGCTTATTTCTACCTAATTATGAAAATGGATTGATAGGCAATTAAAATATCACTTAGATTGGACTTGCTAAATGGTATTACAAGGTTTTCATCATACATTGTCTTCAATCTATTAATGTTCTGATTATTACTATAATCATGAAGCATCCATTCAGGAACTTCCTATGCCTAATACTCCTCATTTTCTATTTGTGTGATGTTTGATCCTTGTTTCCCGATACCCCATGTAGGGTAGCACAAGATTTCAATGTAGGAAGATTCATTTTTTGCGCTGTCCAATTATGATAAATGATCAGAGCATTAAGTGATGACAACTTGCTCATACAAAATAGTTAATTTAGTTCTTAAAATATGAACAATTAGTTAAATCCTTATACGGTCTTAGAATATTCCCTATCATTATGAGGCATATTGATTATGGGAGTTAAGGTTTGGATGAACAACATACGGAGATGAGAAACTAATTGATTATGTCTTCAATTCATTCCCACCAAACAATTACATGCATCTAATAGTAGTTGACTCCTCAAGAAACTCATCATGCTAAAGATAATGTGGGCTGTAAATAGTTCAGGCTAAGAATAGAAAGTGCTAAAAACAGTTTAGGCTATAAATAGCTTTGGCAAAAAATAGTAAATCATAGAATATGTTCTCCTTAAAAATGGTGATTGCTAATGTGGACAAAAACTAGACTTTTGGATAGGCGGCTCTAAATCATTGCAATGAAGTTCTTTTGTGTTGATCATGATAGGGTTCTAAAGATATTCTAAAACCTTGAAAATTCACTTTGATGTTTTGCATCTCTTTGATAGGTGCACACTTTTGCTTTACATGCACACCAATACACTATAAAATAGACTTTAAACTTGTACTTTTGGTTTCCTTTGTACATGTGTTTACTTCGTCATTAGGTGTGCACCTAATAACTAGATTTGAAAGTTCTCCTAGTGAGGTGTGCTTTGTACCTTAGATGGGCACTTGACAAAAGCTTTTTTTATGTTTGCATTAAAAAATTATTCCTTTGTTGAGGTGTGTACTCCTATAGGTGCACCCTTGCCAATATAAAACTTGTCGACTTTTGATCTCCACTATCAGGTGTGCACTTGACACTCTTATGTGCACTTGTACATTGTGATTTTTGAACATTCAATTATTCCTTTATATAGATGTACACTTCATGCTCCCACATGCACTTGATAATAGGGTTTTCAAACTTTGGTGTGAGCTAATTATTTTCATTGTTGAGGCACACACATGCACCCTAGAGGCACACTTGGTAATTGTGTTTTGATCTTTTGAATTTGAAATGGATCCTCCTTTGATGAGGTGCACCCTTGCCTCCCAAGTGTGCACTTTTATATTAGACTTTGTTCTTTGATTTGAAAATGGATTTTGGCCCTGGTGAGGTGTGCCCCTTTGTTCTAGGCATGCACTTGTATGAGCGAAAGTTGTGAATTTTGTTTGAAAACAATTCTTCTCGATCAAGTGCATCATTATTCATGCCTTTGAATTTTGAAACTCCAACTTTCATTGTTTGGATGCCTCTATGCCTCAAATGCACAACAGTTTGAGCGTATGCTAGGTTTTAATTTGAACTTTTGAATTTTTTCTTTCAAGTGCGTCCAAACCCCATTGGCATGCACCTTTGGCTTTGTATGATAGTTTGAAACTTCCCACATGCAAGTGTTCCCTTGATGTTTAGGCGCACACCATTCAACTAGCACTCCATTTTTTTTGACATTATTTGTTAATTTTAGGATCAGAAATGCAGATAAGCAGAAAAATACAACACATAGAACAATAACACAGTATTTACCCTGGGAAAACCCTCCTACTTGAGGGAGAAAAACCCAGCAAGATATTCTCTAATAAATCAGAATAAATAAGTGCAGAAATGGCACTCAAAATCAGGCCCTAGAAAGGCCAAATCTCATACAATGAATCTGCACTTGAAGATAGTGTGATTTCCTTGAATACACAAAATATAATCACTTCTCCTTGAAGCGAATCTGCTGCTCTTGAAAGTAGACCTGCTGCTGAAGGAATTCGAATTGGAATGGATTGAGTTGATGCTTAATGTGGAGACACCTTCTCCTTTATATAGCAAGCTAGGTGACCTCTCTTCTAGGGCCGACCTAGAAGGAATAATATTTGTTTTACAAAGAGAAAGGCCAACTTGACTTTGATTAGTTTCTCTTGGGGAAATACCTCCCGACGCTATAAAACATTAACATTATTCACCCTTATTGGGTGTGCCCTCAACAACATACCTGCTCAACAACTTATTCTCCTTACATAGGTGTGCCCTTAAGCATTGAACTTAGATCTTTTTTCATCCTAAAGTCAAATTTCTCTAGAAAGTTCATTCATTCTTTTAGGCGTGCTCTCAATATGATACTTGGAAACTCCGACAACCTTTTTTTTTTCCACAATGATGGATGAATTTGAAGATTCTTGTTTCATGAATTGGCAAACATTAAAAAAGGACGAAGGATGACAAGACAAAATGAATTAAACGAGATTTGAAACATGTTTTTTACTTAGGAAAATGATAACTTAGCTTAAAGCTTGAGACTTAGCTAAAAACTTGGCACAAAAGGAAAATTTTGAATGGGTTCAAGTTACAACAATTCTACCATCAATCTTGTTGAGGATTCCAATCTCTTCTCCTTGCTTGTCTAATGTTTACTATTGCTTCCATCATCAACACCTTTTGGTTTTCTTATCCTCTATATTTAATTGACAATCTTTAACAAAATGTTTTTTAACATTGCACATATCACAAAACTAATTTTCTCTAAAAATTGCAATTGGTGGAAGCTTTTTGCAACAAGTCATAATTAAAACTTTTGTGTTCTTTCTTTTCTCACCTTTCAATGCTTTCAACATGCATATCATGTCTTGCCTAAGGTTGGTTATTGATTGGGAGTTGGTCATTCCATTATTTTCATTTGAATCATTTATTGTCTTTGTTTTGGAATTAACCTTGTCCTCACTCTTCCAATTGGCTTTGAAATAATCATTGTTATAGGTGGTTGGTAGTGCCATTTTCAACCTTGTTTTGTGGTTTGGCCTCAACTCTTTTATGAACCACCTCCTTCTCAATCCATTGGTTGGGGAGTTCTCTAGCTTAGAGATTAACTCCTCCATTATAATACATTCCCAAATCAAGTCAATCTTTATTGGATTGTCAAGATTAACTTCATTGAGTATTTGATTCCCTTGCCAACCCCTGAATCCTTTTAATGTTCCATATTTCATGATTAGCGATTTAAAGAAACTTATCTCTTGTGAGCTTGAATGGTTCACTTGGAATTTATTACATCAAGCAATGTATACAAGGGTGAAGAGGTGGCATTGTAACTAACAAAATGAGCCTTTACATGTTGAAAGAATGAATGCACAAAATTTGAAAGAATTGGATGGCACACACTTCAATGAGTCTATTGCTTATGATTATTGTTGTATGGAAAGTTACATGGGTGGTTGTAACTTACTGTGTATATCACTTTTAGGACATAACTAATGTGGTGTTATTACATCATTAATATAAGCAATGAGTACCTATGTACATACTACAGAGTACAGAGTACAGTTTAACATTATATTATATGTAATACCCCCTTAATGATTAAAAACAGAAGCAACTGCAATTTTGTCCCAAAATTTGACAAAGAGGATAGTACCAAAACGTTTAGTCATAAGATCAACAAATTGTTCTTGAGATGTGTTGTTGTGGAGACAAATATCATCAATGCCAAGCTTTTGTTGTACGTAGTGATGATGAAACTCAATGTGCTTGGCACAAGCATGATAAATTAGGTTCTTCACTATCTTTAGGACTCCTTGATTGTAATGGAAAAGTGGAGTTAGTGTAATCTGAGCAAATTGCAAATCACTCAAAACCTGGCATAAGCAGAATATTGCTTCACAATCAGAATTGATAACTACTTTGAACTTTTCTCTAGTGGAAGATAAAGCTACAGTGTGTGGAAGCTTACTTTGCCACAAAACAACTCTTGACCTCAAGGAGAAAATATATCCAATAGTTGATCTCCTAGTATCAACTAAGCTTAGCACAATCAGAGTCTATATATATTGGGAACTTGAAATCACTTGCCTTTCAATAGACAATACCAAAGACAAGAATATCTTTGATACATCACAAGACTCATTTTGTTGCTTGCTGATTTCCAAACATTAGTTGGTGTTAATGAATGGTAGCTTAGGTCAGATATAAACGATGATTGCTATAAGCATCATCATCGTTTATATAAGATCAAATACTCTTCATGTTTAATATTTCTGGAAATAAGTAAATAATCGAATTTTATAAAGCATGTATAAAATCGAAGTTATCTAAATGATGTTCAGAATTCTCATTGATTAAAATTCGGGATTCTTGTAATACATCCGCCATGCGTAAGGGTGTGTTTATATGCTAAGTTTGTTTAAACCGAATGATCATCGGTTGTGAGAGGAACCCGCGCCCAAAGGGACACGTCCCTTGAGCGGACGTGTCTCCACGTGTGGAGACACGTCCTCTCAAGAGACGCATCCCTTGGAGGCGGGTCTCCTTACATACAAAAGATGATTCCAATCTTAATATGCAGACATCAAAATCATTAATGTTCTGCAATCAGCACATTCAGTATAAATCTGGAAATCGAAAATCTGTCTTAGAATTTTAGTAGAATTCTGGAAACTTAGAATCTCTTTAGAACCCTTAGTCTCTCATTTTGATAGAAGATTTGATTACATTTACAGCTTGGGTCAAACATTGAGAGGGAACTAATAACAAAACAAAAGATTTTTGTGTGGCTGAAAGGTGTTGGTTTTATGATCAGATGTAAAGCACAGAAAATTAAATCAAATCAGACACAATAACACAGCATATACCCTGGGAAAACCCTCCACTTGAGGGAGAAAAACCTAGCAACAAATATCTTTCTTATATATAGACAATGGTGAAATATTCCCCTTACTTTTTTCCCCAAAATTAGACACACAAACCAGCATCAAACCACTAATTAGCGTTAGCTCCAAATGCAAATCAACATGGAAAGTAACTCTAACCAAGAATGTTCACCAAGATCCCAATGTGGGCGAGGTGATAGCATATGGTCAAACGATCATTAGGTATAAACTGAATTGAAATTACAATTCATCTGCTGATGCAGGCATCCACAAGCAGTGGGAATATTCCACTTATTCAGTGGGTGAGATTATTACATTATTAAGGCGGCAAGTTAGCCATTAAATCCTCTCTTCCACTTATTTCGTGGGGGGAAAACAGTCCACACAACCACTTATTTTGTGGGGGGAATTTACAAACAAGAAAGATATTTATTTTAAAACTCAACCACTCAATTGTGGGAGTGTAATCAAGTATAAATTGCAACAATAAAATGAAATAGCCGTTAGTACTACTAACTAGCTTTACAATGAATAGAAATAGCTGCAAATAAGAGAGATAAGCTTCTAGAATGTTCTTTATCCACACTGGCGGTAAACCATCCAGGGGTTACAATGATGTGAATTAATTACAAGAAAATGCAGCAAATTAAAGAATTGAAACAGTACTACTGTTTTCAGTTTTACAATGAAAAATAACTGCAATTTTCAAGTGTTTTTACCATCATTACAATATACAATTAAAGGATGGTTTCTTCAATGAAAAACCTCTCAAATAATGATGCTAGAAGCCAAAATCAGAAAACTATAACAATCTGATATATAAATCTGCAATCTGGAAATGTCTACCAGCAATTAGAAAAACCAAACAAATGCTCACAACTTTATCAATATACCTCCAAATTGATTGAAACGAAATGCAATGGCTCTCTAGAAGGTAGGCGCCCAATTCACCATACAAAATCTGCATCAAAACTCATTAGATAATTTTTGTTCCAACTCCAAAGCCCTCTGCAAGTGGTATGGCCTCCAAAGGGGGCGATTTCTTTAGATAAAAATCTGCACTTCATTAAAAATTCTGAAACTCTCCAAAAGGGGTCGCCAATAGTCAAGGAATTGATAGGACCAACACCCAGAATCAAAACTAAATCACACAAAAAGTTGTATATAAAAATCTCCTTCAGCCAAATAATAACCAGCAACATGAAAACTAGAAATATCTCACCAAAACTCCACAATAATGCTCAATATGTACTTCTGGATGAAGCACACTCCTAATAGACCATCTAGGGAACCATAGTTTCAAGCCCGAAGAATGGAGTAAACTTGCTAAGCTTTCCCTTAGCCAGATTCTAGATTTCAAACCAGCAGCATAACTTTACAATATTTTCCAAAGATGAGAATGAATGAGCAAGGCCTCAATAAATAAGCTTCAAATGGCAAATGAAACACTCTGAATTCCAAGAAGTCGAATCACTTCAACTTCCAAAAGGGACGCCACTTCAACCATTCACTTTATTTTGAAATAATAAAATATTATTCATCTTCCCTTTTTGGCATCCATTTCAAAATGCAACAATAAAGCATTTATTAAATCATTAAATGCTCAAATTGACCCCTTAATGTCCCCTCTTTAAAACAACTTGAAGTCATCAATCCTAGGCATGGGGTACAACTTAAAAACATGAAATTGACTAAGTATAAAACTTAGTCCAAGGAGATAACCAAAACCAACGCCAATACTGAAACTGATGGATTGCCAAAAATAGCATGATGACCTAAGCAAAACTGCTGACGATGCCACTGCCAAAATTAGACTTACTAAAAATAGCCAATGCCAAAAATAGTAAGTTCACCTCAAAACCAACAGAAAGCTGAACTGAGCTAGAAGCAAGACTTATTGAAAGTGGAAACCCTAAATTTGCACATCTGAGTAGCCTATGGATTTCCGGAAATA
>VDFB02040011.1:0-41377 GCA_007258455.2 Sequoia sempervirens | reverse complement strand
ACTCCATTTCCTAAAAATAGTCTGGTTCAGACTAGCAACAAAGCAAAAATTAAACTATTTACAAAAAGTGCTTGCAAATTGAACAAAGAAACTATTTAATGATGTACAATGCTTGTAAACTACTAACACCACATCCTACAATTAGAACAGTGGCAGGTCTAATCCATGAAATCTCTATTTAGTTGCAAAACTTAGAATGTTTAGCACAAAACGCTATCTTCCTTCAATTTCACAAAATCTCACTATAACAACAACACCTCCAACCCTATTCCATGGTCGAAGCATATCTCAAATAGGCTCCAAAAACAATTAAGTTCTTGTTGTCGAACCTAAAATGACCTAAAGATGAAAATTATAAAATCCACTGTGTTTTTCAACCTTTGGTAACTTTGACAACTCAGCAAGATGAGCTTCTAAACTTATTTATCTCTTGACAACTTCTTTCCCAAAGATCAAAAACACCTCTAAGCTCTCCACACAATGGTCAACATGACCTTATGAAAACAAAACAAAACTATTCTTCTAGGTTCTTATTTACCTAATGAAACTGCCTGTTGTTCTTTAGGTGCTCCTGCACCATTCTCCCCCTCTCAGCCCAAACACTAAGGAATGGAAGGACAGATCAAGGATAGATCAATACCAAACTTCTTGAACTATTCTTCTTGTACCCATGTGGCTTCTGAGTCATGCTTGTTCTTCCACTTGACAAGGTGCTCCATGTACACCTTATGTCTTGTAGCCTTCTTCACTCTTGACTCCAAGATCTTCTCTGCCTGAGGCTTGTCTTGATTAGGTAAGGATACATTGTTGATGTCCTTGAAGACCTCCTTACTATTCTGATCCACATCATTGACTGTCCCCTTATATTTGATCAAATCAGCTACATTGAACACTGGAGAGATCCCTAGATCGGTAGGTAACTCCACCTTGTATGCATTCTTTCCATATTTGGCCAATACCTTGCATGGACCCACTCTCTTCATCTACAACTTGGTTGACATTCCCTTCTGCAACCTTGATTTGTTAAGGTGGACCATTACATAGTCCCCTACTGCAAATTGCACATCCTTCCTTGTCAAATCTACCTTCTCCTTCAACTTTTGTGTAGCCTCGGTGACTGTCTTCTTCACCTGCTCTTGAATCTCTTTCATGGTCTGAATGAAGTCTTCTACATGTCCACTTCTTTGTTCCATAGTTCCAAGATCTCTGAGCTCACATATGCCTCTTGGGTGCATCCCATACAAAATCTCAAAAGGACTCTTCCTTGTGGTCCGGTTCACAATATCATTATAAGCATACTCAGCTTGTGAGATAACCATATCCCATGTCTGTCCATATTCCTTAGTTAGGCACCTTAGAAGGTTACCTAGCACCATGTTAACCACCTCTGTTTGACCATTGGTCTGAGGATGGTAAGCTGATTCAAAAGATAGATTTGTGCCCAATCTACTCCATAGAGTCTTCCAAAAATGACTCATGAACTTCACATCCCTGTCTGAAACAATGCTCAAAGGCAATCCATGGATCCTTACAACCTCCTTAAAGAAAAGATGGGCTATGTAGCTAGCATCATGAGTAGTTTTGCAGGGAATGAAATGACTCATCTTGCTAAATTTGTCTACCACTACATAAACACTGTCAAAAATAGTCTTGGTCTTAGGAAGGCCTACCACAAAATCCATGCTCACACACTCCCATGGTCTGTTAGGAATGGGTAGGGGTTGATATAAACCAGCATTACTAGCTCCTCCCTTAGCTTTCATACACATAACACACTGCTCCACATACTTCCTAACATCTCTTGCCAACTTAGGCCAGTAATAGAATCTTTGCACTAGTTCTAAAGTCTTGTTGATGCCAAAATGTCCACTAAGACTGCCATTATACTTTTCCTGAATGATATTTTCCCTCATTGACCCTCTTGGAACACATAACTGATTTCCCTTAAACAATAACCCATTTTGCAAAGTATACTCGGAGTATTGACTATGGAAATGGTTCTCAAAATTAGAACATATTTTATAGACCTCTGAAAATTCTTCATCTTCCCCATTGAGATCCTTGAAACTCTCTATGCCAATGGTCTTGATCTATATCTCTTGCATTGTCAACAATCTCTTGCTTAGTGCATCTGCCACCTTGTTCAACTGTCCCTTCTTGTGCTTGATGGTAAAAGTAAAAGCTTGGATGTATTCCATCCATTTCAAATTCCTATTACTCAACTTCTCTTGGGTGTTTGTAAAGCTAAGTGCCTGATTGTCAGTAAAGACTACAAACTCCTTGGGTAGAAGGTAATGCCTCCATTTTCTAAGTGACTGAACAAAAGCATAAAGTTCTAAGTCATAGGTTGAATAATTCTTCTTTGCTTCATTGAGATTCTCACTAAAGAAGGCTATAGGCCTGCCCTCTTCACTTAGCACTCCTCCTACAGCCACTCCACTTGCATCACATTCAATAGTGAACAATTTTTCAAAACTAGGTAATAAGAGAATAGGTTGAGTTGCCACCTCTTGTTTCAGTTTCTCAAACCCTTTCTCAGCTTCTTGAGTCCACACAAACTTAGTTTTTTAAACCACCCTTGATTGTATCTAGGACTGGTGCACATATGCCACTAAAATTCCTTATGAATTTTCTATAAAATTGGGCTAATCCATGAAAACTTCTTACCTATGTCCGTGTAGTTGGAGTAGGCCAATTTAGGATGGCTTCCACCTTGCTTGGATCCATCTTCAATGATCCTTTGGACACTACAAAACCCAAATATACAAGCTCTTGTTTAAAGAACTCACATTTCTCTAGATTGATTGCCAATCTCTCCTCTTGCAACCTTCTAAGAACCAACTCCACATGTTTCAAATGCTCTTCCGCTGTCTTGTTGTATATGAGGATGTCATCAAGGTATACCACCACAAATATCCATGTAAAGTCTTTAAGCACCTCATTCATGAGCCTCATGAATGTGCTAGGGGCATTGGAGAGACCAAATGGAATCACTCTCCACTCATACAACCCATCATTTGTCTTAAAAGTTGTCTTCCACTCATCTCCATCCTTAATTTTGATCTGATGGTATCCACTCTTGAGATCCAACTTAGTGAAGTACTGAGCTCCTCCAAGACAATCCATTAAGTCTTTAATCCTTGGGATAGGGAATCTATATCTGATTGTAATCTTGTTTATAGCTCTAGAGTCAGTGCAAAGTCTCCACTTACCTCCTTTCTTTGATGCTAAAACCATCGGTATTGCACATGGGCTGATGCTCTTTTGAATCAATCCTTGATCCAACAACTCTTGCACTTGCCTAGCTACCTCTAGATTATGATCCAGTGTAAGTTTGTATGCTGCTTTATTAGGCAATGAGGCTCCAGGTATGAAGTCAATTTGATAACTTATGGCTCTCTTTGGTGGTAAAGTTGCAAGTGTTCCATCACTAACTATGCTCTTGTACTTGTCAATTAATTTTTGGACTGCTTCCGGTAGGACTGTTTTCTCAGTCTTATCTTCCTCTTTAGTTTGCATCATGATCACATATCCTTCACCCCCTTGATGTAGATTGTTAAGGAACTCCTTCCCACTACTTAGCATGACACTTGGTGTCTTTGACTGTCCATCTTCCTCTTCTGACAGTGACTGCAACTTAAAATTCTTCCCATCCTTCTTGAATGAGATGGTGTTCTCTTTCCCATCATATATGGCACCTCTGTCATATTGCCATGGTCTGCCTAATAGTAGATGGCATGCATCCATGGGTAACACATCACAAACTAACTTGTCTTTGTATCCTCCAATGGAAAACTCCACTGTTACTTGCTCATTCACTAAAACACTTTGCCCTTTGTTTAGCCATGTGACCTTGTAAGGGTTAGTATGGGGTACCTTCTCCAATTTCAGTTTCATTACTACCTCCTATGAGATTATATTGTCTATTGAACCTGAATCTACTATGACCTTGCATACTTTACCAAGTATCTTGCATCTTACTCTAAATAGAGCTCTTCTCTGTTTTGGTTCCTCTTTGACCAGTTGTCTGATCAAAACTCTATTGAACATCAGATTCTCTCCTACCTCAGATTCAATATGACTGACCTCAGATGACTTGGGACTTATGGTGTCCTCTTGTGCATAAGCCACTCTCTTCTCATTGCTTGATGAAGATGCTTTCTCTGGGCACCTATAAGCAGGGTGACCTACTTGTCCACAATGGTAGCATTTCATGGTTGCAAAGTATGAATTGCTCCTGCCTGCTCCTCTTCCTCTGTTTGAACCTCCTTGAGGTCCTCTACCTCTGTTATATCCTCCTCTAGAAGATATTTCTCCTCCATGATCTGTGGATTTAAACTCTCCTTGGTTCCTTTGGTCATTGCCTCTACCTTGGTAGCCACCTCGCTGTCCTCTTTGATCTCTTTGATCTTTGCCTTTGCTTTTGCCCTTAGAAGCCTGATCTTGCTTCCTCTTGCTTCTTTCCTCAATCTTTATGGCCAACTGATAGCATTGGTGTACTGTCTTGGGACTTAAAAGAGCCATCTCCTCTTGAATGTTCCATTTCAAGCCATTAAGATACCTAGCCACCTTAATACTCTCATCCTCTGAAACATTAGACCTCATACAAAGTTTTTGGAACTCCTCTGTGTAGGTATTCACATCTTGGTCTTTCTTCCTTAAGCTTTTCCTCTTCTTGTGTAACTGAATCTCATAGTCATCTGGCATGTATGCTTCTCTTATCTTGGCAACCATTCCCTTCCAAGTAGAGATAGGCTGCTTACCTTCTTTTTCCCTCTCTGTCTGAATGAACTTCCACCATGTCAAGGTAGAACCTCTTAGTCTTGATTTGGCCACCTTTACCTTCTGTGCTTCAGTGACTCCATCACATTCAAAATGGTTCTCCATTCCCTCTATCCAATCCATGACTAGATCAGCTTCCATTTTTCCACTAAATAGCGGTATGCCTTCAAGTCCTTTTCCACTCAAAGCCTTCAATGCTTTCAAGAAAGGTTCTTCCTCCAAAACAAGGTCAAGTTTAGGGATCTTGTCTTCCTCTGTAACCTCTTCTTCCTTTGGTACCTTTCCTTCCAACTTCACATTGTTCAATTCTTTCTCAAGTTACTCTATTCTTTCTTTTAACAACTTATTGTCCTCCTCTCGCTCTTCAACCATCTTGGCCAACTATGCATTTCTCACCATGATGGGAGTATCACTAGACTCAACCTCTGACATATAAGATGCTTCCCAAATCTTTTACTAGCTCTGATATCAATCTAGTAGGGAGAGGGGTTAGAGGAATCAATCTTAGATTCCTGCTCTAGGTCTTGCTTGCAAGACCTTCTTGGTTTTTTACTCCACCACCTTAACCTATAGGTCCTTTTTGCACATTCAGGCACCCCTAGTTCTCCTGGCCAACCCAACTTCTACCACCATTCAACCAACCAAGACAATTCTTGGTAAAATAACACTAACTCTTATTTAGCCTTTAATCTGCCCTAAAGACTAACCATACCTCCAACGTTGCATTTTACTTGTAGGGGTGTGGAGGTGTCCTAAAACATTGAAATCAATCAAACTTTGGTTCTTGATTATCCTTCTTGCTCCAATTCCTGGTCGCTTTCATCAAAACCCTCTTTTGAGGTTAAAAGGGCTACTAGCCAAGAGCCCCTATTAGGCCTCCAACTCCGAGTAATCTGGTCTTTGCTCTAAAATCTTACAAGAACACCCCATTCTTTCTCTGAGTTCCTTGGTTCATTTGCATAACTCTCAAATATTTTTGAAGTTTTGGGCCTTCACCAGCCGTACAAAGCTAATTCTTGAAAATGGCCTAAAACTAGGGTTTACAAGCCTTTCACTGGCTGTTTCCAGACTATCAGAGTTTTCTCACACCAAATGGGTTGATGGAGCCTCCTCCTGACCACCAGACCTTTCCAAGACCCTCAACTAAATTCTCCAAAAGGAATTTTTCCCAAATCTTAGCACCCCTGCAATTTATGTGCCTTTCACTCTTTGTCTTCCCTAGCTGGACTCTGCCTGGCTCACCTAGGGCAAGACATTGCTAGCAACTCTTGCACACACACAAATCCTACAACCTAACATATGTACAATCATGGAGTCTAGGCACTATTCCCAAAGGGTCGTACGGTTTGTACGGTGGGAAAGTTCCCTAGCACTCCATTTCCTAAAAACAGTCTGGTTCAGACCAACAACAAAGCAAAAATTAAACTATTTACAAAAAGTGCTTGCAAATTGAACAAAGAAACTATTTAATGATGTACAATGCTTGTAAAATGCTAACACCACATCCTACAATCAGAATAGTGGTAGGTCTAATCCATGAAATCTCTATTTAGTTGCAAAACTTGAAATGTTTAGCACAAAACGCTATCTTCCTTCAATTTCACAAAATCTCACTATAACAACAACACCTCCAACCATATTCCATGGTCGAAGCATATCTCAAATAGGCTCCAAAAATAGTTAAGTTCTTGTTGTCGAACCTAAAATGACCTAAAGATGAAAATTATAAAATCCACTGTGTTTTTCAACCTTTGGTAACTTTGACAACTCAACAAGATGAGCTTCTAAACTTATTTATCTCTTGACAACTTCTTTCCCAAAGATCAAAAACACCTCTAAGCTCTCCACACAATGGTCAACATGACCTTATGAAAACAAAACAAAAAAAAAAATCTAGGTTCTTATTTACCTAATGAAATTGCCTGTTGTTCTTTAGGTGCTCCTGCACCAATATATTTTAGGAGATGGAGGGTGTGTATGATTAGATTTTGGATTAGCAACTTTGGATGTTGTTACAGATTTTTCATTTGAAGGCATTACATCTTTTTTCTTTGGGATCCAGATGGATTTGATTTTTTCTTTGGTGGGTCTTAGTGGCTAGTGGGTTTGATTTGGATTTTGGATTTATTTTTATTTTCTTCAACATGTCTTTTTAAGGGGACATGAGGAACCTTAGATTCATTTGGATGCTTGGATTTATGCATTTTTACTTTAGCATCCAAAGTGCATTTAAGAGCAACGGAATGGGTATGAGGAGATGGATGATGCAGAGGAAACATGAATAGAGTGATGGAGGTAGGATTTTGGGGATGATATGTGGATGGGTAATGTGTAGGTACGTGCATTTTTTTTATCCTGATTAGGGAACATGAGAGGGGGATGTTGATGAGGGGTGATATGGATAGGTGATGGATGGATAAAAGGAGGAATAAAACAAGATGCAAGATGTGATTTTGGGATATAAGGTCCTAAAATGGACTTAGTATGTGGGGGATATGTGACGATGGATGGAGGAACATAAGGACCCAAAATAGATTTAGGTGAAGGATGGGAGATGGTGGATGGAGGGACATAGACCCAAAATGGATTTGGAAGATGAAGGAGGAATATGGATGGTTGTTTTGAGGTGATACAATGAAGGGGGGATGGCAGAAAATGGTTTAGTGGAGTGATGGGAAGAGCCTATTATTATTTTGGAAGAGGCTCGTTGAGGACGTATAGAGGTTGTACCAACATTTTTGGATTGTGAGTCTTGAGAGATATATCCAACACCTTGTGTACACGGATTTTCTTTGACATGGATAGGCTCTAAAATACCTTGCTCATGAAGGCCTAAACCTTTTCCTTGATAATTCATGTTCTTGAGCATTCGATCTATGGTAGGATGCCTGTTATTTTGGAAGAGTGATGTGAGTCCATTTTTAGGTGGAGGAGGATGGGTGGCATATATGCTCGGTTCCTCTTCTGTAAGGAAACCACCATGGATGAATGTGAGAGTATCAATGGAATATAACAGTGGTGTGGGGATAATAGGGTTAGGTGGCGATGGAGGATCATGAGATGGAGATGATGGGATAGCAACATCTTGATCGAGAGGAGTGAGTGGTAAGGTATCATGAGAGGGATCAGGTGATATGATAGGATCTGGATTTGTGGTAGTGGGTGATAAGGGCTCATGCGATGGAGTGGTTGAATCTTGAGTGTCAGGGGGATCACAAGATGGAATGGATGGGGGACTATGATCTTGAGGTGGACTAGACGGGATAGCAGGATCTTGATGTGGAGGAGGGGATATGGTATGCTTTGGATCAAGATCTTGGCATGACTCATCTTGTGTGGGTGGCATGATGATGGAGTGTTGGAGGGACTCCTCAAGTGGGGGAGATGGGAGGATGGAGGATTCATGAAGCCCATGGGAATGGACTTCAGTGATACTAGGAGTGGATTGGATTTGGGTGTCCTTGATGGATTGGGTGGATCTAGGAGTAGAAGATGGTGATTGGGTTAGGTTATCTTCGATGGTTTTGGTGGATCTCAGAGTAGGAGATGGGGTCCCAAGAGATTAAGTGGTTGTGATGGTTTCAGTAGTTTGGGTGGTTCTATGGGTGGTAGTAGTAATGATAGGTGTAGGATGGAGAAGGGTTTCATCATTAGTGATTGTACATGGGGGAGTAGGGCAGCATGGTTCTATGACTTCAAGATGTGGAGTTGGGGACGTATTCTTTGTCACAAGTCCCTAGATGTCATCAGGAATTAGGTTCTTGCTTATTGTAGGCTCAGATGGTGTGGTAGGAGTAGATGAATGATTATGAATGGGTGGAGGACTAGGATTATGGATTGGTGGATTAGGATTAGATGGAGGAACATGATTGGAGGGAGGACTAAGAGTAGGTGGAGGATTAGGACATGGTGGAGTGGAAGATGGGGTGACATAGGAGGATATGGATGGCGGTTTAGGACAAGAGGATGTGGGTTATGGATTGTAGTAAAGGTATGGGGATAGAGGATTTGGAGGGGAAGATTGGGATGGTGGATTAGGAAAAGAGGATATAGATGGTGGATTGAGACAAGAGAATATGGGCGGTGGATTAAGACATGGATTAAGACAAGAGGATGGATTAGGATGAGAGGACGTGGATGGTGGATTAGGACAAAAGGGTGTAGATGGTGGATTGTAGTAGAGGTATTGGGATAATAGATTAGGATGGGAAGGTTGGGATGGTGGATTAGGATAGGAAGACGTGGATGTTGGATTAGGATAGTTTTATGGGGATGTAGGATTAAGATAGGTTGATGGGGATGTAGGATTAAGATAAGAATGTCTGGTTTTTGG
Organism: Sequoia sempervirens; assembly: GCA_007258455.2. NCBI lineage: Eukaryota > Viridiplantae > Streptophyta > Pinopsida > Cupressales > Cupressaceae > Sequoia > Sequoia sempervirens. The sequence goes on along the minus strand of VDFB02040011.1, from coordinate 32,262 downwards.
ATTAGGATGGGTAGATTGGTATGGAGGTTTAGGGTATGGGGACATGGATGGTTGATTAGGACAACCAGATGCAGATGGTGGATTGTAGTAAAGATATTGGGATGGTGGATTAGTGCAAGAGGATGTGGGTGTAGGATTAGGAGGGGAAGATTGGGATAGTGGATTGTAGTAAGAATATGTGGATGAAGGATTGAAATAGGAGGATGTGGATGGGGGATTATAATAGGGATGTTGGGATATTGGATTGGGATACGAGGAAATGGATGTTGGATAAGAAGATGATGTAGAGGAAGGATATGATGGAGATGCGGGTGAGGAAAATAATGGATATCCCTTGTCAAAGGTAGCATAAGGAGTGTTATTAGGCGTGGATGAAGATGTGACGAGATAGCTTGGAGGAGTGATTGGATTTTGGAAAGCGGTTGAGAAAAGATTACTAGAAATGATAGCATCAAGGGGATCTATTTCATATACCTCTTGATCAACAAGACTCTCATTATCATCATCAAAATAATTAGGGTTTCCCTTGACTACTATTTTTGGTTGCATTGATGGAGGATAAGGATTCATGATGTTAGATGGGATGGATATGGATTGAAAAGATGGGAATGAACAATTAGAAGGAAAGAAGAGATTATGAAAAGACAAATAGGATGGATTTGAAGAATATGGAAGAAAGGGATCTTAAGATTTGTTTTGATATCAGAAGATCTTGGATGGAAATGGAATAAAGCTCAAATCAGGATTTAGGTCATGCTCAGATTGGGATTGGATTAAAGCTCAGATTAGGATTGGATTGAAGCTTAGATTAGGATTGGATTTATTAGGATTAAATTGAAGCTCAGATTAGGATGATTGTATAATGTGATGGGATTGATTCTAAACCAATTTCAGGGGTTTGACTAGATGACGTAAGGTACCGACAATCGGATTTTGCCAAATTTGGCAATTTTCAAAAATTGTCAGATTTTTCCATTTTAGATAACTTCACATGCATATCTTTGAGAGTCCAGTTTTTCCAAAAAGATTCAAAATACTAAGGTAGGATTAATTTCCAACTAACATCCTAAATCCGAAACATGAGTTCCAAGTTATTAACGAAAATGACTTTTTAAAAAACTATAAAAAAACACTAAATTATCATTTTGAGGTTCAAGATGAAAGTTTCAATCCCCAAAAAAAGTGTTGAAATGAGGGCCAACCAAATCAAGGTATGTTGGGAATCCACATGGCACCTCATAACTCAACCACCCATAAAATTTCAACTCAAATGGACACCCGAGTCAAAATTTATGGCCTCCGGAAGTTTCTACATCAAAATAAAAACCCCTGAAACAAAGTCTAGGTGATTGGGATCAATGATTTGATGATGGATATGGAATCTAATGATGTTCTAAGAAGCACTTATGTAATTTGGTTGAAGAAATGATGACTTTCAGGAAGTATTGATGGATGAGAATGACAATGATGCGAAGGCAAATGAAAGTCTACTTTTGGGAAAATTTGCCTATCTGGGTGAAAAAATTCGCCCAAGATTGGGCTGGGACAAGAAACAGGTGAATTTTCCTGAGACAATTCACCCAAACTGATAGCAAGTTCACCCAAATTGTAAGGGGAAGCAAATTCTCCTATCTAGGTGGAAATTTCGCCCAAATTGGGAGGATGGAGCAAATTTGCCTATCTGTGAAGGAAAATTCACCCAAACAGGTGACAGGTTCACCCAACAGTAAACAAATTTGCTCAAACATTAAGCAAATTCACCCAAAACCTAGATGACACAAGAAACAGACAAGTTTTCTAAAAACAATTGCCCAAACATATAGTAGGTTCACCTAAACTCAGGGAAATAGGAAAATTTCACTTTCAAGATCGTCTAATGGGGTGACAACTTCACCTATTTCCTAAATGGGACAAATGAGAAAGGGATGACCTGAAAAATGGGATCACCTAGTGGAAAAATTGGCTCACGCGTTTCCTGGATGGGACTAATGGGGAAGATTCAGACGGGGGATGAGATGGACTTCACAAGAAAATTCACCTAAGTATAAATAAAAATTCACCCAAATGCTAAGGAAAATTCACCTATCCTTGGAGAAAGGGAAAATTTGACAGATGGATGAAACGAACAAGGAACAGACTGAAAACGAGATCACCTAATGGACAAACGGGCTCATTTAACAGCCAAACAGCCTCGACGAACGGATAAACAGATTTGACGAACGGAGCAACGAACCTAACAAACAGAGAAACAAACTCTTGTAGCAGACGAATGGACTCTTTGAATAGATGAACAACCTCTCTAAATGGATGAACGACCTCTCTGAATGGGTGAATAGACTCTTTGAATAGATGAATGGACTCTCCTAATGGACAAACGGACTGACTGAACAGATGAACAGACTAATTGAACAGAAGATGGGATTGGCTATTCAAGGAGAAAATCCACCCAAATTGATGGAAAATTCACCCAAAAAGGTGGAAAATTCACCCAAACACAAGAGATGGGTGAATTTGATGACATAATGGATCAACAGGGATTGAAATAACAAGCAAATTCACCTCTATAGTGTGCAAATTTTCCCAGAACAGTAGCAAATTCACCCAAATAGGGAGAAAATTCACCTATTCTAAAAAAATAGGTGAATTTGATGAATGGGGACTAACAGAATCACCTAACGGATGAACAAACTCGCATGTTCCAAGAAACGGGTGAAAATGGGGTCACTTGAGAAAGCATCCCATAGGAAAATTCATCTCTGTCAAAGGAAAATTCGCCTAAACGGGGAAACCTGTACTCGACTAGGATGCAAAATAGCTAACTATGGCAAAGGACGATAAGCACGAAAAACAACAGACAGAAGGCCAAGGCTAACTCACCTAAAAAGAAAAACACTGGTATAGCACAAAGAAACCACACCAGGAAACACAATCCTAGAAGGGTCTCTATCTAGGTAAAACAAGGCAATATAGGGAGTCCTCGATATACACACGATACATGAGGCACAACTGTGAACACTAGCCTATCACAAGCGTGAGTTGGGAGCCCTAGCGAGGTATTGAAAACTTGGACCAGCTCTTCACATCTTATCTAGGTATCACCCTAGCTTTGATGCTCCCCCAGACACGATGTGATTGGATTGAGTTACAACTTTGGCTCTCCCCCCTTTATATACCTCACCAATACACATGGTTGGGATCATCCCCTAAGTGATGAAATATCAGACAGGTTCCGCTAAGGGAAGAAGATAATAGATGTTTTCAGCTGGTCCCCAAGCTCGCACATAGCACAAGGGGAGAGCTTAGACGCACTAGCACCTCCTAGGTAGACTTGACTAGACTAGAGTGAATTGTGATTTCTCATCACCCAGGATCACCAAACGATGCAAAGGGATTGGATACGTCAACAACCCACTCACAAACACATCAAACAAGTTAATTTGACCCTCCAATTAAAGCTATGTGTGCCTAGATTAATATAGAAAAACAATAAACAAACTAACTATAGATCTTGGACTGCTCATTCTGAAGCAAATACGTTAGTATTTTTTCAACCACCGGTCTTGAATGAACAAGAAATAGCTGCACAAACGTTAGCAAAATGAGGCACACTCACAAAAAAATAGGTTAGCAGGTCAGTACCTAAAAACGGAACCAAAACAGAGTTGAAAACAAAAGGATTAAGTCTTTGTTTTACCTCAGATTCTCCTCTGCAAGAGGCGAATTAGCCCAAATCAGTAGCAGGTTCACCTGTTTGGGGACAGATTGCAAATTTTCCGAAACTTGTCAGATGGGCAAATTTGACACTTTGTAGATTTGCCCCTTTAGCTGCAGGTTTTCCTATTTAAGGTGCATATTCACTTGTTTAGGGTGCAAATTTTCCTATTTAGGGTGCAGATTTTTTTGTTTGTAAACTTGAACCTACAAAACTTGAAACAACAGAGAACGTGAAAGAACAAACCCATTTGTGGGTCCCACCGGGCGTGCCAAAAATGTGTGCAGCATGTTTTTCTAACCTTAAAGATGCAAAAATGAACGAAATGCAAAGGAAGCAACAACATAAAACAACACCTCAAGATTAGGGCTTAAGTTGAAACTCAAACTTGAAAAATACAATGAAACCTATTTTACCTCATTTGAGCTTGATGGATTGATATGTGTGCTCTACATCGATTTTGATAGCATAGCGGTTTATTGTAGCTTGATTGGATGCAAGGATGAAGGTTTTTGTATATGGATGCAAGATGGGTAGCTTGAAAGATGGAGATGATGAGTGCTTCAGATTAGGGTTGGATGAGAAGAGATTGTGTGTGAGAGAAGAATGCAAGGAGAGAGCTTGAATGTGCATGAGATGGTTAGGGTTGCAAAATGGCTAAGTGTTAGTCATTTAGCAAGGGAGATTCAAAATGGAGGGTGGATATTGAAGGAGGACAAGAGATCAAGGGATAAGATCAAAGAGTTGACTAAAGGAATTAAAAATTAATTTTTAATGTGCATGGAAAGGATAAAAGGAATTTAATATTCCTTGGGAAAGTGAAAAGGAATTTAATATTGCTTGGGAGATGGGAGAGGAATTAAAAATTCCTCAAAAGGACCTTGGGAAGATAAAAAGGAATTAAAAATTCCTTGGGGAATGGGGAGAGTTGACTAAGGGGTTGATTAGACTAGTTGATGAAAGATTAGAGGAGGGTTAGGTAGCTAATGAAGATTAGGAGCCAACTTGCAAAATTTGGAGGGTGTGACACATCCTAATCATGGATTAAGAATGTGCACATCCCTAATGATTGGATTAGGTGGTGAATTAGGATTAAGTGAAAGTGATGGAGGATGTGACACTTGAGGGAGTAAATTAAATAAATAGAAATTATTTATTTAATTTATGGGATAGAAGGGTAAGGTAGGATAAGTAATAAAAGTATTTAATTATTTAGTTAAATACCTTAGGGATTTATAGGACTTTAGGGGTATTAATTAAATAATATTAATATTACTTAATTAATGTAAATAAGGGGATATTTAGATGAAAATGGATAAATTTGACCAAATGTAAGTGGTCAAATTTAGATGTCTACAATAGGAACCAGATAGATGTCAGCTTCACAATAAGAGAGAATATCTCACCATAATCAATTCCCTCCACCTATGAAAACCCCTTAGCAACCAACTGTGCCTTATGCTTCTCAACACTTTCATCAAGACCACACTTTTTCTTGAACACCCATTTACAACCAACAAGTTTGCATCCAATAAGGAAAGGTACCAGATCCTAAATATTATTTTTCTTTAAAGCAATAATCTTCTCGTCCATGGCTTTCATCTAAGAATCTGCATCACTCATACCCATATCCTCTCTAACAATCCTAGGCTCATCAATGTTAGCAATCAAAGAAAAAATGCAACTAGAATCCAATAATGAATAACCAAACCTTTTTGGTTGCCACCTAACTCGAGTTGACCTCCTCAAAGGCTGAGGTTGAAAAGGCTGAGGTTGAGGTTCTTCTTCTTCCTTGGAAATTTTGGAGCTACTTGAGATCTCCTCATCATTAGGGCCAATAGGGGTGTGAAGTTCAACTTTCATTTGAGTAGGTAGAATCTGAAACACCTCCTTTTGTTTCTCCTCTTTCTCTAGCTTCAACTCAACATCAGAAGGTTTCATCTCTTTGAAAATTACACTTCTGTTGTAGAGAACCTTCTAAGCCTCTAGATCCCAAAGCTTGTACCCCTTCACACCAACACCATAGCCGATAAAGATAAACTTAACTGCCTTGTTCTCCAGCTTTGACCTCTTCTCAGTTAAAACATGAGCACAAGCTTCACAACCAAATACTTTGAGATGTATCATCGAAGTCTTTTTACCAAACCATACCTCCATTGGTTTCTTTCCAACAAGCATCGATGTAGGAGATCTATTGTTCAATTAACATGTAGTGGCTACTGCTTCAGCCCAGAACTTTTGCTCAAGGCTAGCACCACTCAACATACTCCTAGCCCTATCCATCAATGTTCTATTCATCATCTTTGCAACTCTATTTTTTTGTGGAGTGTATGGAGTAGTCTTATGTCTTTAAATCGTGTGATCTTTATAGAACTTGTTGAACTCCATAGAACAAACTCACCACCATTGTCAGTCCTCATACACTTAATCTTTTGGCTAGTCTAATTTTCTACCAAGGCCTTAATCTCCTTAAACCGACTAAAGACCTTAGCTTTACTTCTAATAAAATAAAAAAATAGCCTTCTAATGTAATCATCTATGAAAGAAACAAAATTTATATAGATTTTGATAATGAAGGAACATTCATAGGACCAAACACATTTGAATGAACATAGTCCAAAACCCCAGAAGACTTGTGAGAACTAGAGAAAAAAGAAATACGATGTTTTTTTCCATAAACAAAATGTTTGCAAAAGTTAGACTCAAGATTAAAATCATCAAGGCCTTAAACAAGGCTCTTATTATTCAAGGTTCTAAGACCCTTCTCACCAATGTGACTAAGTTGTTGGTTCCATAACATTGTCTTCTCTACATGAAGCTTTATTTCTATGGAATGAGCACCCTTAGGTACCCAAAATGCATGACCATCGGATGAATCTACAACAGACTTCTTCATTGCATGATCTGATGGTGAGGATGAAGAATCCAAAGGTCTCTTCGTTGGTACATTAGAAGAACTATTGCATTGTATTGTGCATGCATCCAACTTGTACAAAGTGACAACTCAAACACCCTTAGCCAACACCATAGCTCCTCTTGTCATCTTGTATCCTCCACTAGAGAAAACAACTTGCACTCTTGAATCATTCACTTTACTCACAAAAAGAAGGTTTCATGCCAAACCTAAGATATGCAAGACACCATCAATCCCCTTCACTGTCCCACTAAGAAATCTTATTTTGACGCTTCCACGACCAATGATCTTTAGGTGAGAGTCATCACTCAAGTACCCCTTTCCACCATCATACTCCCTATACTTCAAAAACCAACCTCTATGAGAGGTCATGTGAAATGAAGCACCTACATCTATCAACCATACATCTTCTGATGCATGGGTTGCCAAGGCTGCAACAAATTATTTTGCTTCATCTTGAGAAGATTTGTCTGATTTAGAATCAGATAAATACATGTTTTTCTTCTTATTCTCCTCCTTCCAGTCTTTCTAAAAATGACCAGTTTTTATGTGGTTCCAACATTTTTCCTTGGACTTCTTACCAAGAGACTTAGATCTCCCTAGAGACTTTGACATATTTTTCTTCTTCTTTTTTCCTTTCTCTTTCGGTCTGCCACAAAAGCAAGGGCCTCCTTGGCCATGTCGAAAGACTTTCTTTGAATCTCTTCAGATAACAACAAATCAACCACCTCATCCATCTTGAAAGTGGTTTTTGTGATTCCAATAGTCATCATTGGGAAATCCCATGAGTTCAACAAAGATCACAACAGGAGCATGCAATGGTCTTGTTCATCAAACTTGTCTCTAATGGAACACAGTTGGGCAATCAACATGTTAAAAGAATTCAAGTGGTCTACCATTGATCCTCCATCTTCCATCTTCATATAATACATTTTATTTCTTAGGAATACTTTTTTACCAATGATTTAGCCTAATAGACATCTACAAGCTTCTTCCACAAAGAAGAAGAGGTCTTCTCTTCATGAAAATTTAGGAGAATGAAATTAGCTAGACATAGTCTAATCAGACCCTTGGCTTTCTAATCCATGAGATCCCAATCTTCTTGTTTCATGCCCATTGGTATGGTTTAAGAAATAGCAAGCCATAAATCATGATCTACAAGCATGTCTTCCATCTTGAGCTTCTATAGCTCAAAGTTACCATTGTTAAGCTTCTCCATATTAATCCTCCTAGATGTGCCTACCATATTTTTCCATCAACAAGGTTACGAAATGCACTTCTACAAAACTCCCATTGAAAAAAAATCATCTCAAAAAACCCTTATAACCCAATAAAGGAATCAAGGTTGGTCAGGCTCTAATACCAACTATAAGGAAGTCAAGTGAGTAGAAACAACTTCCTACACTAATCTAAGTAGGGGAGAGTTACACAATTTTCTTCTAGCACCTTATACAATTACAAAAATAGAAACACATAGAGAGAAAGAAGATAGAACAACAAGTACACCTGAACAAATAACATAATATATACATGGGGAAAACCCTTTCGGGTAAAAATTCCCACCCTCCAAAATCATAATACTTATGTATTATATCAAATAGTGAATACAATGTAGATCTAAGTACAAATCCTCTTCAACAAGGTTTTTTAAGCAAACACCTATTCTAGAGTGAATTTGATAGCACTTCGTTACCTGCAAAAAAACTATGCATTCTACAATGCAAGGCATCCAATATATAGAGAGATGCAAGCTAAGAGAAGCATCTAGAAGGAAAGGGGTGTCCAAATCCACATGGCACAATCTCCCATTCCATACACATGCATTTGGACACTTGTACAGTATTCCCTTAAACCTCTTACAATTGTCATAACATACAATATTCTCTTCTCAAACTTGGGCACCTAGAATATGCTAAAAATAGGCTATGACAGATGCCTTACACATCTTACAGTTGTCATAGAATATATCATAACTAACAACACTTATAGTTGTAAGAGAATTTTTCATAACTGACCAAGAATATATGATTCTCTTACAACCTGTCATAACCCAACTTGGGTGCCAACTTTCTCCATGCAATTTAAAGATGCCTTATGACATGTCATAGAATTTGTCATAAGTTGTCATAACTTGTCATTGTTCCAATATTACAAAGTGGAATTCCTACCTCCACTTGGGTGATGATGCGTCATCTAGTAAACTCCAACATGGATGCAACCCAACTGGTGGGTCCCAATTGATGACATGACAATGTAGGAATTTAAATCATACAAATAAATAAAATAATACAATAAATTAATCACATTAGGACTCTAAGATTGAGACACCTTAATCCCAGTACTAAGTGTAGAACTAAGGTGAAGAGGAACAAATTTTTTCTGGAGCACAACATTGTGTGCTACAAATACAATAAGGTTGGACATAAGGAAAAATTTTACAGAAGTGGTTTTTTGAAGCAACCAGTTCAAAATCACAAGAAGGATAAAACCCTAAATCAACAAAAGAAGGGTAATGAAAAGGTTTGGAAGGAAAATAAATTTCAAGAAAATGAGAAGGATGATATTGTGCTTGTGTATTCTGCACAAGATCCTAAGACAAACTGAGAAAGAGCATTATCTTAGGGGAAGATTTCATTTGCAAAGTTTTTTACCCCCTAAAATGGACAAGATGTTAAATATTTCAACATGGAAGAAGAATTAGATCAAATCCTTTGGTGAGAAAATCTGTTGAGAAAGAATGAACCTTTTGATGAAGCTTCCAAAGCAATTGAATGTTTTGTAGAGGTATGCAAAGTATCATTGTATCCTTGTGATGACACAAAGATTTTTGGAAGATGATTTACCTAACAAGTACGAATACATTTATGGAAGAAAGGGTAATTTGAAAGGCTTTATATGTGATTTTTGAATTATTTGATCTCATTTACATTCAAGAGAATTTGTGTTTGGAGTGGAGAAGAGTGTTTAGATTTTCAATTTATTTGTGTGAAACCCTATCTGTAGTGTTTGAAGTTTTCTAAAGGAATTCCAATGGCAACATCTCAGGTGTTTGATGTGGTGGAGAAACCCAGGCCTAAATACAAAAAAAGTTCATTCAAGGTGATGGAGGTGGACAAAGATAGTGCTTTCTTGAAGGTTCCAGTGGATGTGGTTTATTTTGAAGATGTAATGATTTACATTCATTCCCCATTGAATGAGATTGATCATACTTCATCCTTTGAAGTATTCTGACATGAGCTGATAATTGAAAATGGTGTATACAAGCTAGAGTATGAAAATGTAGTTGTTAAAGGGTTGGACATCTAGAAATATTTTCTAGACTTTTGTGATGCAAGGAATGGGTAACGATTATCTTGAGCCACATTCATGAAAATTTTATCTGGTTATACAAATTTGATATGATCACTAAGGAGGAAATTAGGGTTGTAACTAGTCTTTGTTCTATCAAACCATTCCCAATGTTGAAATCCATAAAAAATGAAAGGGTTATGGAGCTTATTAGAGCTAAGTTTGATAAGAGAACCCTAAAAGTGAAGGATATCACTTATCCCATTGTCCGGTATGTATCAATGGGTATTACATATAAAATTCATTTCATTCTGTCACTGCCACCACAATTCACACTGCACATCAAATGGTGAAGGAAGGAGCTAGTCTTAACCTATGTGATCTATTGAAAGAGTAGTTGGTAGATAACTTAAAGAGAAAAAAAAGAATTTGGTTATAATTTCAGGTTTGGATCTTTGATCATATGCCTTACTTATTTCTAAATGAATTTCTTGGATTTAAAGGAAATAATTGGGATAAGTTTTCTCTGGTTGATATACAAATCAAGAATCATATTGATAGTTTTCAAGATAAACAAGCATACAACACTTTTTATTTGGAACATATAGAGAATTCATGGATAAGATGATCCAGCAGAAAACTAAGGAAACAAGTTAGAAGAGAGTAGATGAGCGATTCGAGAAATGGGACATTCCACGGTACTCCAAAATAATGCCACCATCCTCTGATCAAAATCTGGTGCATATCCCCTCAGTTCCTGGAGAACACATTGCAGAGAAGTTAGCAAGGATATTTGGTAGATCCTCTTCTATTGTTGCATTTTATTTGCAACCCTTTGAATCAACATAGTTTATTGGTGGAAGAAGAAAAGCTACATCTGTAACTCCATCGTAGAAGAATACCATAAGAGTTGTGTAAACAAGGCCTAAATAAAAGGCTAAGAGAAAGAAGAATAATGAGGAATAACCTAAAGAGGAGGAAGAAGATGAAGTTGAAGATATCTCCTTGTAGAAAAGGAAAGGGAAGAAGATTGCAAAGGAGGGAATTGAGAAAACTCCTTTGGTAACATATGATCCTCTTGATTTTGGTGTCATTTTGAATGTATTTTTTAAGTATGATTTGTGGAATGATACAATGGATTTGCATCCATATGTTCCTCCAGAAGACAAGAAGACAATTGAGAAGGTTGTCATTGAATATATGTTTAAGAAAAATATTCATTTCACTGACATTGCTGATAAAGCTTCAGATAGCCTAGCTAAGGCTTTAAGACATAGAAGAGAAGAAGAAATTAAGGTTGGTGAAGACCTGAAACAACAAGAAATTGTCAATGGTTGGATTCTTATCTCCTCAAAATAAAAAGAGAAGATAGTCCAAAGAAAATCTAAGGAGCTCCACACCAAGAGAAGAATTGATCTTCTAATGAGCATGGATGAGGACATCAAAAGGAAAATTCAAAGTGAGAATGAAGATGCTACAAATAAAATCATTGATGAATCGCAAAGTGAAGTTGATGTGGATACATAGGTGCCTCTAGAAAAGCATGATTTTGATGTTGAAATGAATGTACAAGTTCCTTCGAATGAACAAGAAACTGATAATATTCCCCCTCTGGATGATACAAATGAGAAAAATGTATCTTGTTAGAAAGAAGTACAAGGACCCTCTGAATAGCAAGAAGATGGTGTCTCCCGTATGTAGGAAGAGCAAGATGTCTCTGGTATGGAGATGGAAAAGGAAAAGGAGAAAGAAGAAGAGAAGGAGGAGAAGGATACTTAAGAAGAGAGTTTAGAAAAATCATGCTCTTCTTCGGTAGATTCAATAAAGGATTTTTTGGCACAGGAAGTACAAATCCAACTGGTAGTGACTCTACAATTACTACATGTTCCTACTTTTGGTGGACAAGTGAACTTGTCTAGTATGTATCCTCTACACAAGTTGAGACTTGGAGATATACTTCACTCCACTGCAAGACAAGAGCTACCACAACATCAAGTGGAGAGTGCAAATGTGTTAGAAGAATCAATAAAATTATTGGAAGAGAAGTTGTTGGAAGCAAAAAGGGAACCATCCTTGTCCCCAACATAGCAGATGAAATAACTAATGGAGTCTTTTGAGATTTATTCTTCTCATCTAGAGAAGACGGACCAAAAATTGAATGAGAAGAGGATGAATGATGCCTCCAGGAAGTGTGATAACACATTGGCTAAGTTGCAATCATGCATTAAGTATATTCAGAAGTTCTTGGAGGATGCAAAGATTTTATATGTTTTCTTCTTGAAATGTCCAACAAAAAAAAAAGATCATTAAGGATTAGATAAGTGAAATTGAGGTGAAAATCACCAATGTGGTTGCAACATATGATTTGATAAAAGATAATGATTGTGTCATCAAAGAAAAAGTAAAAATTCTTCACTCTCAAGTACAACAATTGCAATATCAAAGTGATCAATTCAAAATTTAAGTGAAATAGTTGAGAGAAGTAGTGAGCCTCTAGTTGGCCTCACTCATAGGTCTCCTAACGAAGTAAAATGGGGTAGTTCAAAAGTATAGGGCACCACATTCTTTGGAAGATGCAGAAGATACATGTGTGAAATTGTCCTCTCAAGTCCAAACTCTGACTGCTACTAAGAAGAAATGGGATAACAGCTTCATTCAACTCAAGAACATCTACAAGGGAATTTTTCCATCACCAAAGTGATTTGCAATTTTCTTTCATGTAAGATATCTTCTTTTTATTTTTGTGTACATATGCAGAAGTAGATATGAAGATAATTTTTTTACATCCTAGAGGGAGTAAAAGTTGAATAGATTAAGGGGGAGCTTGTAGAGTTTTTGTACAATGAAATTTTTGTTGCCCTTTTTCCTTAATTTCAAAGGGAGGGAGAGACATGTGAACCTAAGGGGGGGTGTTTGTGCACATCATTTTGATTTTTCCATCAATGAGAAAGGGGAGATTGTTGCATCTTGATAAGATTGGTTGTCATTGATGTTAAATATGTGTTGAAGATTGTATATGCTTAGGAGATAGTTGATATGTAGAGTTATTTGTTGGTGCAAGTTAGCATTGCATTATATGGAAGATTTGTGATTAGCCTAATGTCTAAGTATGATGTGGAGGTAGTTACACGTTTTCTAATATGTTTCTAATATGCCTACATTGATATCTTACTATTTTGGTGTACCACACTTAGAGGAAAGTTGTAGAAGTTTTGTTAAGGCATTCATAGTGTATATCCCAAGGCAGAGTCATGGTGTTTTGTTTCGTATCCTTCCGTAGAGAAAGATTTATTCTTCAGTTCAAAAGATAAGTTAATAGAGATGTGAAGGTGTTATATCCAATATTTCAAGTCATTACACCTTCTACAGTGAAATTTATAAGTGGCAGAGTTCTAGTTTGTGCTCTGGAAAAGTAAAGTGCTTCTAAAGGCTTGTTGAAATTCCCTACATTCCTCTGGAAGTAAAGTTTTGTTCATTCATTTTTTTGTCATGTTCAATAATGTCCAATGCATGCCATATTGTAGTATCGAGTGTTTTGGTGGTCCACAAGTTTAGTTTTGCAGTTGATTCTGGATTCCTATTCTTCTAGAGAATATATGTTTGAGTATTTGTGTCAACAAGAGATTGTACAGACCAATTGTATGAGTTTATGTGCATTCTACATGTATCAGAGTATCTTAGGTTTTAATCACATGTAGATCTTTCTTGTTTCTAGTACCACATATTTTTTTCATGTTAGTTTATGAATTGTTATTGTTGATGAGGTCAACTAAGTTATATTATTGTTGTGCACCAAAAATTTGTGTTTGAGCATAGCTCAAGGATTGTTTGAAGATGGTGTATGAGTCATGTCAACCCATTTCAGTGTATTGTAAATAATTTTTAATCATTTTTGTATACCGCTAATGAATATGTAGGCCGACATGTTACAAATTTGATATTCCTTGTTTGTGGCCAACTGAATTTGTAATTACAAAGTGTGTGGATGATATATAGATTGAAGATCAAAGTTGTGGATATGATGATGGAAGTGTGCACAGATGTATGAGTGCATGATCAAAGTGTGACAAGATCTGCTATAGACCTAATGAGTAGAATTGTTGATTATCAGTGGTTGAAGCCATAAAATCATCATATTTCAGTTGTTCTTTTTCATATTAGGGAGTAGTAGCTTCCTTGGGTGCAAGCCCCTAAAATAAAGTCAGGGATTAGTTGTTTCCTTGGGTTGTAGCCTAGAATCAAAGTTGTAAACTATTTTTACTTGTGAGGTTGGATTAGGATAGTAGCTCCTAGTAGCATTTCTCGCTGTGGTTTTTCCCTTGTGGGGTTTTCCACATAAATCTAGTGTTATCTATGTTCTTGTGTGTGTGCTAATCTTCATTTTTGTGTCAAGATTAAGTGGATGAATTCTTAATTGATGAAACTTATCTTCGGTAGTAGTTAATTGGGATTGATTTTAAAGCATATTGATTCACCCCCCCTAGTCTTAGTATTTCAACATGTTCAACATCTTCCACTTCCTCTCTTTGGGGCTTACAAACTTCTCACTTAAGAGATAGAATCATTTCCCTAGTTCCATTTAGAGGTATGAGAATCTAATCAATCTTGGCTACATAATCTCCTACAAGTACTCTAGAATCATTCACACTTTCCCTAGGATTTATCCTTGTTCATACCATTTTGATCCTGGTATAATAAGATGGTGTTACATTAGCCCTCAAGCTACTAGAGAAATTTATCATTTTAAGAAAAATATTTACAATATTATAACCTATTTTTCTTTAATTAGTTTTCAAACAACATAACAAAATTAAATAGTGAAACAACCCAATATATATTTTATTTCATGTCTAATTTTTTAAAATTTTCACATCTTTATTTACAATATAAGTTCTCTTTATATTCAAATATCTTTGAGTTGCAATCATTTTTCACTATTAGTACCTAATCAAATAAGGGACATCCTCTATTTGTTCTTCCCCATCAAATTCTAGTAATATGAATTTTGAGAAAGGGTGTACATATAGGTACTCCATTATCACCACTTTACTCAAATATGGTACCCCAAAAAAATTGTAAACTACCCAAGGTTTCTCAATCTCATATTTGATTTTATCTTTGGGTGCTACTTTCCTTTGAGTATTTTTATTTGGATTATGATTTTTACCAAAGTTTCATGTTAGATAACCATAATTCTTCCAAAGGAAAAGATTCGGGTGTTTAGTTTCTTCCTCAATGATGTTCTTGTTCTTGTTTTTGTTCCTCATTTTCCTAGCATGATTTTAAGACCTATTTCATGCCATAATTGGTTCAATAAAATTATGGTTTATTAGTTTTTAAAGAACTACCTATTCTCTATCTAAAGATTGCTTAACTTTTATCTCAACGATATTTATTTATCACTTACTATATAATGAAATAATGCATAACTAAAATAGTATATTTCTAAACAATATGCATTGACTAATTATGTTATCTCATGAAAAAAAATATTACACAACATTATTCTAGAATCAATCTTACAAGTACGAAACACAACTTAGCATTTCATTACATGGTTTGATCATAGTCCTTTCAAATAATACACTTTGTAATTATTTAACAATTTATTTCAAAATACATCATAATATTGGCATGCAATACATAGAATCAATAATACTAGAACATGCATAACAAGACCATATATTTGAATCATCAAGTACAATGTCATTGATACAATATCAATTTAAATTCAAATATTTTCTTTAATAAATCAAGTCTTCAACATCTCAACTGTAAGAGAGAGAGCATCACTCAAGTGCTTTTCCTCCAAATATAGATAAGAAATCCCCCCATACACCTTCCAATTAGAAGTAGTCGTACCCTTCATGAGGGTAGTAGATCTAGAGGATCTCCATGAATCACCATGACATCTAAGAACTTGTGTTGTGTTCTAATTACAAACAATCTTCCATACAACTCTAGATAGTCTCTAGTTGAGTATGGGTGAGTGCAGGATCATGATGGGCCAAATAGTGGCAATGAAAAAAACACAGTTTGAGTTGGGTAAAATCATGAAAATCATCTTTGACTTTATACTTGGGTTGGTAAAAAGTATAATTTGCTATGGTAAACACCAAAGAAAAATGGATATATGTTATTAATGGATATAGATGCTTTTAAAAATGGATATCTAATTTTTTAAAAGTGCATATTTGTTTCTTGCACAAAATATATATATGTTATTATGACAAAAAAATGGATATACGTTATAATAATATATTACATATATTATTATATATTATAATAATATATTATATATTATTATAATATATTAGATAAGATATAATATATTATATATGATTCTATTATATTATATTATATATTATATCATTTAATATAAAAATATATCAAATATTTAAAAAAATAAATGGATATCCATTTTGGAGAGCTTTTAATATTAAAAAAAGCTTTCCAAAATAGATATTTGTTTTAGAAAGCTACGTGTAAACAAAAAAGGTTCATTTTTATTCATTTTACACAATGGGTTGAGTAGTGGCAATGTGCGAACAAAGAAGGAAATGGATATTCATCCATAACAAATATTTGTTTTGCTTAGATTTTAGCAATTCTAGCAATTTCACTTCAAATTTTAGCAATTTCCTCATATTTGACAGCAAGGTAATTCTTTTTTGTTGTGTTTTTCATCATTTTAATTTTTTTCTCAAAAATTTTGGCATATATATTAGGTATTTTTTTATAGATTTTAGTAATTATTTTAAAATTATGTTAATTTTAAAATTTCTAGTTTCAAAGAGGTTTTAAAATGGTAGAAGAATTTGATAGAGAAAAATCTCCACCAAATCCTCCTTCAATTCAAGATTTAATTGATATAAATGTGACTAAATTGAAGAACATTGTTGAAAGATACCATCACCACCCTCATTTATGTTCAATAACACCAAATTTAGAGGCTTGGATAGCAAGTCATGTAAAAGACATCACAAGGAAATATACTTTTTTTCAAGAGTGGAGAGAAACAAATATGTTACAATATGGTAATAGTTTGAGCTATGACGAGGTCAAAAAATTAGAAATATCAAAATTCAAAATAGCTCAATATTTTGTGAATCCAAAAATTAGACAATATCTTGCTTTACATAAACCCAAATTTTTAATAAAATAGTGCACACATGAGGGCATAACAAGAAAATTTTGGGATCATTGGTGGATGGTGTTTAATAAACCACCCAATAACAATCTTGATTTCCCTCTTTATTTTCTCTGCAAATTATATGTGGAGTTTTTTTTAGGAAAACATGTGAATTATTTTGATTTTAGACATTTTCAAGGAGTAGATAGGGGAATGCCCCAAGATAGACCTAGGGAAATGCATCAAATGCAAGGTCCATATTTTCCCCCTCCTTGTATTCCTCCCCCACCTCCAATATCCCATCCAAACATTGTTGCAGATGCAAAAATGCATACTCTCATGGCCATATACTCTTTGACTAGCCATTTGATTACAAAGTCTTCTCATTTTTCCCAACCACTTGATAGTGATACTCTTGGTGGTTTAGTTGATGTTGGTGGAGCATCGACATCTAGACATATTTGTGTGCCTCATCATTATAGTATGTGATCATATGTCTCTAGGTCCTATGTGAGATACTACTGACCCTCCCCTAGACACGACTGAGTATGAGGTGCATTATGTGACACCTGGAGGAGATGAGGCAGCAATGTGTACTACATGCACATAGACTTGTGATGGAAGAACATATGGAGATCCATCCACGGTTGGAGATGAGGAGAAGCAAGAGAAATCTTATGTACAGGTAAAACTTAAATTTTCATAGTACATTTCATTTAAAATTATTGTAACAAATAGTATTACTAATGTATATTTAAGTGGGAATGAACAATTGATGACCAAGTATGAGCTTAGAGGAGTACAACATGGTACTCTTTCGTCCATTGAATTTGTACTAGACATGGTATAATTTTTTGTACATGTTTAACTTTTTTTATTGTATACATATCATTTAAATTGTGATTAATTAAATACATATTAATTTATATGTTGATCTTATTTTACTTTTGTAGTCAACTCCAGATGTGAGTGATGTGACACATTTTATCATGTCATATACTAAAACACTTGATCATCCTAAGAGACTGTAATTTGCAGAACGAGTCATAGTCAAGGTAATTGAACTAAATTTTGATTGAATTAATAGTTTAGTTAGAACTTATAGAACTTATTGTATTGATTTAGATATCAATTTCAAATATATTATGGTTATATGTACATACATTTATAGGCTTACACTCTTTCCATGTTTAATGTACCAGAAGTTGATGTTACTACATGTGTGATGAGTTCTTCTCAAATAATCTCACTTGCATCACTGATTTGGGTATATGATTTTTTTTTATATCTAGTAGATATATAAGTTTCTAGATATATGTAGATATATGTTTAGTTTATGTTTATTTTTCAAAAATTATATATTAATTTTGTCAATTTTATTTTTCTTCTTATAGAGTATTCCACCATCCACGTATGTGGATCCTCTACCATTTCAATATGGTAGGAATCTGGATCGTTCTAAGGACCCATCATTTGTTGAACATTTATTAGCAATAAAATAAAGGCTTGAGGTAATGAAGAATTGAATTTGACTTTAATTGATATTTTTAAGAAATTATAGTTTAGTATAGTGATTATATGTTACTTTGAAAGTTATAAAATAGTAGATAAGTTTCTATTTAGTAGTCTAAATTATTTACCATTGAACTAATTAATCTAATTTGTGGTTTGAATTGTTATTATGCAATTAAATTCTCATCCATCAGGTGGTGAAGATGCTACATTTTGATGATTTGCCACAAGTTTAGGATTTTTTTCATATGGCATAGCTATTTGAGATATACATTATATATAGACCTTGAGATGACATATGCCACATTTTGTAAATATGTTTTTTAGTTGGCATATATGCCAAATTTGTATATGTACACACATTTAATTACTCTAAACTTTTATATATAAATATCGATTTTCAATATATTTTGTTTGATGTGTGCATATTTTCCTACTTTGAAACTTAAATTTTGAATGTATAATCACTTTATAGTGGTTGAGCTATGATGAATAACATGTTATATCTATTGATTTATTGCAATCTTGCACTTTAAAAGTTTATGAATGACATATCATTTGTTCTCATAAATTATCATCAAACATTTATATTAATATGTATACTAAGTTATTAAATTTGGTTTCCTTGGGAAACTTCACCAAATTTGATCCCTTTATCCTTAGTCCCTATAGTCTCATTTTGGTTTTTATCCTTTCAATAAAGTTAAATTTCCCCTTTAGCAATGATGGATCTTTCAATTTAAATTTTCCTTTTGATTAGTGCATCAAAATAAATGACATGGAATGCAAATTTTGGTACAATAATACATATAAAAACCCATTCTTTTGGCTTTATTTTTACATGCCAATAAGCACACCATGCAACATGATATTTATATATATTCAAAAGAATTAAATTCAAGATACACTACTTTCTAAGCATTCAAAGAATCTAGTGTTTTCTCATAAGATGCATGTACTATAAACAACATATATCTTTCCTTATGTAACATGAATAAATTAGAAATAGAGCATACTATAATTCATTTATAATATTATTAACAAATCACATATTTTCATCAAGAAAGATTCAAAAGAATGCTATAAAAGTAGTTTTGGTCAAGCAATCATGCCAACATATGGTCTTTCAATCAATCACGTATATAGTTAACATTCTCTTAAGAACTCAAGTCATTAAGAAGAATTGTCATTTAAATGAGAAATTAAACCGAGATGATGATGATCTAAATATTTCCACATACAAAAAAGTTGGAAACAACTATCGTTTCACATGATACACAAAACAAATATGATTTCCAATAAGTACTCCTATAGCCATTGGTGTTGCAACCATGACATTGATACCAAATGTAATGCTCAAGTTTTACAAAATATAACTATAGAGAAGGGGATTCGCTACTCCCAAATCTCTAGGACACAGAAGAGCCTAAAGGGAGAGAATTTCCCTTAACTACTTCAGACTACCTAATAATCTGAAAAGGAAGGGAAAATTGGACTCTGTTTTCCTTATGTTTTATGACAAAGGTTTTCTGGAAATGGGTCAGCAAACCATAGGGGTCTCAAACTATGAAATCATCGGTTCTTTGCCAGAGAATGCCAGTGCATGAGTCAGACTTCAACACGCCACACTAAAGTCTCAGATGCACGTTGGTGTCTCATATAGACAAAGAGTTGGGTTTGAAAAGTGAAACTTGCAAGGTATGCTAACAACCTAAAAGTTCAAGTTTGAAAATTTAATAGAGAAGTGCATAAATGTAGAAAATAGCAAGAAGAATACTATAACATAAATATAAACTATTCTAATAACGAAGTGACAAAGAAAAGGGAAGAAGAAGGCCAACTCACTAAAGGTCCATTTCTCCAACAATCTCCTCGTGAAATGATTGTACCTACACACAAAGCAATGGGAAAATGTTGTGGCTATGTTTTGAGGTTTTCCTCAATCAAACCCCCATTTTGGTGTTCCCATCTCCATGGATAGCCAATAGACCACGAGATATAGAAAATGATATATAAAATAGAGAGAATAGACACAAGAAAGTAGAGTGCAAGGACAATCTAGATGCTACTCTATGAACAAGATAATCCAAATAAGTAAATAGATGGATATTATCCTCCTTTCTACATGCTTGAGTAGCCAAGAGAGGAAGGCGGAGAGCAAGACAACCACACCAATGGAGTAAAGCTTTGACAACTTGCAATAACAATGGTGAAGGAGTAGCAAAATGTTGTAGAAGTGAAGTGAAGAGAGAAAGAGAGTGAATAGAAGTGAAGTATGAAGTTGTAGAAGCTAGAGAGAGTGATAGAATGGAATGAATCAAGTTCAAATGGCTATCTTGGAGGTAAAAGTCCATTTTTGAGTGGTCAATATTCATAGGGATGTTACAATTTGCAATGCCTCAATTTCCACTGACCCATTGGAACATTTTAAAATGTGCCATCTTTTTCCACTTCAATTACTTTGAATGGATACTTTTTGTATTTGGGCCTTGGAATTTTAGTGTTATTAATGACAACAAGTGTAGCCATGATTTCTGATACTAGGGTTTATAAGAAAATATAGAGAAATACCTTTAAATGCCATTGTTAGAGTTTGCACGAAGTTTGTAGAACACTTTCTCTAATTCCTTAGCTCTTGCACTCACTCAAGGTAGTTTGAAATGATATCAATTTGATCAGAATGAGCTAAATATACTCAACACTAACCCTAGTTGCTTCACAATAAATGTGTTTGTTTGTTTAGTAACTTTTATAGTTTGTGACACTACAATGATTCATAAGCCTTTAGAATATCTCTACAAAGAGGGTATTCGCTCTAGAAACATGTCCAAGAAAATTCATAAAACAATTTACCAATATGCTAAATATTTCAGCATCTCAAGTATTTCATGGGTATGATAAGTTTTGCAATTGCAACTCCCCCTAAGTCAATGCTTTCTCTTTAGTTACCAGAAAATCCATATGCAATAGACTGAGGTAAAGATTCATTATTTACTTCACATTCTTCCTTCTTTTTCCAAACCTTGTTCAACTTTTCCTTCTGCTGACTAATGACAAGCTTCTTTGAGATGTAAGAGAACTCACATTCTTGCATAATCTTGCAATGTGTCCTTGCTTGCTACAATTGTAGCAAATGATGTTGGCTTGTGAAGTATAATTGCTTCTCCTCACATTGGATCTACACTCAATAAATTTATGATCAAAGTGTTGGATTTTGTTGATATGTGGTTGTCATTGATGTCAACACTATTAGCATTAATATCTTTAAGGTTGTATATGTCAAGGATATTGAGAAAATTGTAATGGAATAAGTTGCAGGTTGTCAATGATAAAGTGAAGTTTAGTCTGTTGGCAAGCTCAGTATGTTGATGATCAGAGGTTGTGGATTAAAGGGTTTTTTGTCGAGTATATCTAGTTTATCCACATTAAGTTTCAAAGATCCACATGAAGATTTCGTCGAGTTATGAGTATCTTTGTTCTAACAGTTATTTTGTTGCTTCAGTTAGTGTTCCTAAAAGAGGATGATGTGATTATAGTAAGTGGAGCTATTGTGGATTCTTCTATAGTGATTCATGATGCTTGTGGATGTTTCTAGATCATGCTCTATTTGTGTTGCACTTCTGCATTGATCATTGTGCTCACAATTGGTGATTTTCTTTTGTGTGTTCATGTTTTTCATGTTCATGGCCAACAGGGTGATTATAGCGTGTTGTGGATCTTTGAGGAATAATTTTTGAAGGTTTTTCATGTTCAAGGTTATTGTTTTGGTTCTTCACTATGTTGTGGCTGACTTTGGTTGATTCACATTAATAATTGTTATTGATTTGGGCCAACAGTTTGTATATGTTTTATTATTTTGTTGAAGCCGACATGGAGATGTTATTCTTAGTTGCAGATATATATGTTCGATTTTTTATTCCATTTGAAGGCATAGTGTGTATGAGATGTGTGAATAATGTCCTAATCATTCGAAGGAAGAAGCAAAGTGTGAAGAAGAGTGAGAAGAGTGTAAAGAAGTGTTCATGTGCTTAACTGAAACTGTAATCAGGTATTAGCAGATGCTATTTTATTAGTTCAAAATCTTGCGGATGTAATCTGAATGTTTCTATAAGATAGGGTGTCTTTCTTTGGGCAGTAAGCCTTGTTGTATTTGAGCAGTGAGCTCTAGGCAATGTGCATGAATGCATGTACATTCCCCATTTATTATTCTTTATACTTTTAATAGGGTATAATCTTATGGACTAACCTCCACCGTGGTTTTTCCCCTAACAAGGTTTCCACGTAAAAAATATTGGTGTTATGTGTGTTTCTGATGTGGTGAAGATTTATGCTTTCATGTTTATTTATCATATCTGAGAATAAGGTTAATAAGTTTAAATTTTTGTGACAACTGATTCACCCCCCTCTTAGTTGTTTTCCCTTGTGTTGCCAACACAAACTTATTGCATGAGTATCAATACTCATAGAAAGATTGAGGGGCCATAGCATGATTATTCCATATCACTTTACTTTTTCATTTATTATTCTTGTGGCCAAATTTATTAAAAGAATAGCACTAACCATTGAATGATTAAGAGTCCATAGTGTTGTACCTTGAAGGCCTAAAAGAGTTCTGACTCATATTGCTTTTGCATTCAAATACGTTATGACCAAACTTGCTACAAGAAAAACAATTACCATTGAACCTAGTAGGAGTAGCTTGTTTGAGAGTAGGCTTTATGAATTTCTTCTTTTTTCTCCAAACAAGAATGAATTCATCTTCTTTCACGTTTTCATGTTCTGACTTTGCATCTTTGAAGGATATCTCCTTTGTTTTATATTTTCCTTCTACTTTGAAGTTATCGTATAGATTTGTAGATGCCTTGAACATAGGACTCTTTCCCTTTTCAAAGCCAAGTCCAAATTTCTCTTTAGAGGGATTTTGAGAATTAATTAGTTCATCAAGAATTTCATAGCCTCCTTTTAGTATTAGACCTTTATCAATTTTCTCCTTTGTGTTTTCAACTTCATTTATTAGAGTGACAATTTCTTCATCGAGTTTTAAGCATTCAACATTTTTATCTTGAAGCTTGGTATTCGAGTAGTATTCAATCCTTTTACCTTCCTCAATATTAAATTTTAGGTTAGAGAACACAGCTTCTTCTTCCTTGAATTTATCTCCTTCTATTTGATCTTTTAATTTGCTAATTTCTTCTTTTGATTCTTTTTCCCTTGCTTTCAATTTTTCAATTGTCTCTTTTTATTTTTCCAACATACATTCATATTTGATATTTTGCAATCGTGATTCATCTAGATCCTCAAGAGTAGACTTAAGTTCACCTTCAAAATAAATTTCACATTCTTCTAAATTGGTGTTCCAACCTTCAGGTTTCATTGATTCTATGTCTGGTTTTGTGATGAATATATCATTGATTTTTGCCACAAACTCCATGTGTTCAAGATTAGGATCTACCTTAGTTATTAGGATTATTCAAGGATCTTGACTTTGATACCAATTGTTGAACACAAGGAAATGTTGAGAAGGGGTGAATTAGCATGCATTAAAACTAAATCATTTCCATTTGCAGATAAATCATCTCATTACATGAACTCAAAGAACAACAAAAAGGAAAACATGCACCACACTATAACACTATAATTTTTACATGGAAAACCCAATGAGGGAAAAACCACAGTGAGAGTTACCCCACAATATAAAATCTCACTGCTTAAAATGAATTATAAAAGAGTTTAAGACTCACTTCCTATTAACACTAAAGTGGAGAGAAATCTAGGAGCAAAATATAGAGGACTTGATGAAACTCACTGTCTTAGAGTAGGGTACATGAGAATTATGAAAGTAAACTAAGACTAAACTGCTAAAGATGGGGCTTTTAACTTATGTTGATATTGCAGTTCATTTTTTATACATTGACATTATCATACATATTTTGGACACTTCATATTATCAAATTTCTTATCTCGCATCACTCATGCTCTCTTACACCATCAAAAATTATTTGTCCTTTTACAAATATCCTCCACAACTACACAAAAATTCTTGATTAAGTGGGCTTCATTATGACCATTAAATGAAAACACTTGATATGCATAGGTCAGCTCAAAATGGAAGAACCTTGTTTGCGAACCAGCACACACTATGTTGAGGCCTAAGAGCATTACCATGTACATCCCTTAAAAACATATTAACTAATTAGGAACAACTGCAAATGCACAAAACCAAACATGTCGGCCCATTTAAACCAGTACCATTGACACTGTTACTACATTGACTTTACACCATCAGGGAGATACTAGAAACACCATATGGATCAAGATTTGAACACTAAAGGTACTCCACAATATTCTTGTAACCTTTTGTGGAAAGATTTGATCATTAAATGTTGGCGTAGTTGAAGAGGCTTATTGAAGATGCAAAAATAAATCATTTTGGATCAACTGTAACACACTATTAATTGAAGATTAAGCTTATAGAACTCAAATTAATTTCATACTATTAGATAATACACATTGATCATTGTTGATCATATCCTTAAGGCTGTAAAACCAATCCTTCATCTTTGGAGGAATGTGAAGCATTCAAACCAACCTTTCTCTTTGCATTGCACTATTAGGACACAAACTGGAACACTGTCAACTATAACTTTGATTGCAGAAGGTGTGAAGACTTAATTTTCTAGATATAAGGTCTTCAAAAAATGGTCATCATTTCATTTGAACTGTAAGACATAATCTTGCATAGTGGATGGATGTAGACCAAAAAGTCCACAACAATTCCATCTAAAATTTGTTGCCCCAACACAAAGCCTCCTTACTTGGGAGAGATCATATGGGCCAACCACTTCTTTATATGCTCTACACTAATTTTGGTGATTATCTTGAAAGTAACATTACAAAGCACAATAGGACAAAAATAATCCAAGGAAGAGGATCCTTCTATTTTTGGGAATAAGTACCAATTGATGGCCTTAAGCATTTGCTTATTCTCTCGAGACTCGTGAACAATCTCAAGCAAGTCGACCTTCAAATTTTCCCAAAAATTCTAAAATAATTATATGGGAAATCCACCAAGCCCAAGAATCTTACCTTTCTTCATCTAGAACACAACTGACTTCACCTCCTCCAAATAGATAGGTTTCATGAGAGAAATTTTCATGTCTTTAAAGACTAAGGAAGGAACCCAATCAAGAATGATTCTCTCACTATCCAAGTCTCGAGGACCTTCTTAAAAAAAAGAAAGGAGAAGTGTCTAACAAATTCTTGGAATATATCTAAAAAAATAATTTAACTCTCCCCTTGAGCAAAATTAATAGAAACCAAAGCATTACCACATTTGCAACCCTTCACTAAGTTGGGTCAATAATGTTGATGCCAACTTATCTAGTATTTTTGTTTCTAATAAATCTCTTGTTGAAGTTCCCACTCTGACAAATCATTGGAGCAAATAGATTTCTCCTTTAGAAGCTCCTCATTCATGACTTCATCCTTAATCTAGAAATTAATTCCCTTCAATTTAGCCTAAAAATGTTTTTTAATATGAAAAATGTTTCCAAATGAGGATCAATTCCACCTTTTCAACTTGAATTTGAAGCCTCTTAAAAAAAGTGTACATAGTTGTACCAATAGTGTAGGCTTCTTATCCCTCCACCAAACCACCATAAGCTTGTATAGATCAAAGTCCCAAAAACACATAAGTTGGAATTTGAAAGGAGGATTTTTTGAAATAGAAAGAATTGAGAAATAGAACTTGATATGATAGTAATTAGACCCCCTCCAACCCAAAATTTCAAAATAAGAAGTCTAATTGTTACTAATCTAGAGCTCAAAGACAAGAAATATGCCAATCCTTTCGAAGATAAAATCCTCTCCACATCTTCAATTATTCTAGGTTAAAGTTCCATTTCTTAGCACCACGTCCACTAGTTTGAGAAAAGAAATATTATCCCTTATTAAATCTGAAGAAGGGCCAAGATTCACAGTACCCCCTCTCTTCTCGTTCAAGTTAACTATTGAATTAAAATCACCTTCTAAAATTGGAGGGAGAGAGGGAACAAGAGAATGAATAAATATGATGTGGGACCAAAGAAAAGATTTATTTGCAAAATCTATAGGAGCATAGATATTGATGACAAACAAAGTCTCTCTAGACTCAACGAAGGAAGCAACCACAAAATAGAGCTTATACTCCCTAACCACCACGAGGGATTAATTTTATGAGGATCCCAAAAGAAATCTATTCCTCTAGCAAAGCCTTGTGCACCTATGCAAATACATTGACCTCCTCTTTAGATCTTGGAAGAAATATTTTTCATGTCTTCAACAAAAATATTTGTATCTTGAAAGAAAACTATATCATGCCTATGATCATGAATAAGATCCTAAGAAACCTTTTTTTGAGGGGTGTTGATCAAGCCCCTAACATTCCATGATATCACAATCATTTTAGGGGATTAGAAAAGTGAGAATCAAGATTCCTAATGACCACTACCTCCACCAATGATTATCCCATCAATTTCACTTTCTTGAGATCTTTCTTCCTACTTACCTTAATAACCTTTTTCAATACCTCACTTCTTGACTTTTTATGTTGCAGACCTAAGAAAGAAGGATCTTTCTTTTTTCCCTCTTCTTTTTACCCCAAGATATGCACAATGGCTAGCACAACATTTCCTTCAATTTGCTACAATTGGAATTCCATCCTAGGGACAAAGACTACCTCTTTTGTGTGTATCTTTGAGGCCCCTTGAAGCCCAACCTCTTTCTCAATAAGGCCATTTTCATCCTACAAACCCTTCAACATCTCTAAAACTAGTTCTGGGATAGGGATACTATGCATACCAGAATTAGAGATGACTAAATCCTATCCATCCAAGTTGGCATCATGTTCCATTGAATCCATACCCTCAAAATTTCCAAGAGCATCAAACATGTTGTTGGTCACTTTGGAAGCCTCTTTACTCTATCAATTCAAAGACTTCGCCTTTGACTGAGATATCATAAGAATGAATCCATTTGAGTTTAAATCATCATTTTGAATAGGGTCTTGGCTTTTTTCTTTAAGATGGGTCACCTACTCTGTAAGAGTGGTTGTTGGTGTAAATAGGTGTTTTACCTATCTAGGTCCTATTTATATTGTTAAGTCCACTTAGATCCTAGGAAGGAATCTTTCTAGTTAAGCATTAATTGTCACTTATCTTATCTAGCTAGCATTTATTTAATGATTGTGTCCTAGGTTGTTAAGAGTTAGTTTTCTCATGTGATAGGATTAAGGCACTTGTCATGATATTGCCTAATCATATTCCTCACCTTGCCTATATAAGCAAGGCATCATATGTACATTGCCATATTCAATGTGGCTACTATTTTGGTATTCTTGCATCCTTAATCATAGCATGATATTTCTGTCATCTCTCTTGTGGAAGTTATTTTGTCTTGCAGTGATCCTAGGGTTTTGAGGAGTTTGTCATAAACTCCTACATGGTATTAGAGCTTTAGTGCTACAAATTTTCTTCCTAGATTTGAGGGACCAATATTGACTTAAAATTTTTCTTGGGGTCTTGAGAACCTCACTATTGAATCCAGGGAATCAGAAAAAAAATAGATTCATAATTTGTTTCATCAATTTTCATCATATATTAACCAATCTACAAGGGTTTGAAGGAAGGGTTTTAGTTGCCAGATCTAAGGGTAGCTGATTTTTCAAAGCAGTTTGGGTAAAAACTGGCCTTGCCATTGTGTCTAGTAGGCCTAGGAACCTAAGGATTGACTACTAAATCATCGAAATCTGAGACTTTCAATAGGAGGGCGAGACAAAAAAATTTAGACTATATGATCCGTACTTGGCCATACAACTTGTATGGATCATTTGCACAGTCAATTGTAGTATGCAAGGTGGTCGCTAGCACATTCAGATTCTACAAAATATTTTATTCCTTGGTTTGTGGTTTGTTGCATGTCAAATTGTCCCTATTTATGTCATATCAGTTGATTGGTGGTTTCATTTAATTATTAGCAGGGCTTTTATATCGTAGGGGTTTTGTTTATTAAAAACTTTGATTTATTTTTATCGTCGACGTATAGTATTTGCAACATCTAGTTTATTATGTATAGTGGATGGTTGTGGTGTTGAAACCCTTGCAACTAGCACCTGTTTTTCAAGGGGCTAAGCGCTCGGGGTGGTGCGGCCTCCAGCCTGCCGCCCCCTAAACGCCTCACCCTAGTGGTGCCACTACTAGGGGCACAAACCTTTTTTTAAACCCTTGATCTCAACAATAGTCTTATTGAGTGACTGAGGGCTCCGTTTTTGTGCCTGTTTAGTTTTTGAGTGTCCTCATATAGGCCTTTTTTTGTTTTGTCATAACTTGCAATCCAAGAGGTAAAAATTTTCAAACAAGATATCGTTGGAAAGCTAGTTTCATCAATTTTGTAGTGGTGCAAGGTATTTTGCATAATTTTGTACTGGTGCAAGTTGTTTTGCATACTTTTGTAGTGGTGCAGATTATTTTGCATAATTTTGCAATGGTGCAGGTTATTTTGCATAATTTTGTTGTTTTATGACATTTATTATTGGTTGAAGTCAGATCTTGTTTTTTGGCTCTTGAGCTCATAACTTCTTACCACAATCTTTGATTTTTGCAATTCTCGTGGCGTTGGAAAGGTATTGAGGAGCTCTATATTTCCATCCATGCATTTTTTTTTGTATCTATCCCAGGTTGATCGTTATTTCAACTTTTTCCCAAATGGTGTTTTGGAGATTACTTGGATGTTTTGATAGTTGGGAGGGTGCAATTTTTATTTTTGCACTTCATTTCAGTTTTAGATAATTTCCCAGTCGGCTATTGCTTCATAGTTTCTAGTGTTGTGCTAGTTTGAGAGTTTTCCAATGTTCTTTGGCATCAGGTTTGTTGTTGCTTTATCATGATTCTGACTTGAGTCCTTGAGTGTCTCTAATATGGTTTCTAGCATTAGAGTTATATTTCCTTTGCTTGTCGAATTAAGGATTCTAGTGTTACTCCACAAGTGTGCTTCCAGTGCTTCTTTGCAATAGGTTATCTCATTATGGGGGGTTTGTATGGTCTCTTTTGTCATCCTTTGTGTGGATGGAGATTGATTGGATTTGTGATGGATCATTTTATTGAACGGGGTTGAATGGTCTCTTCTTTGACTCTTTTATGGGGTGTCTTTTTCCTCAAATGGGGTTTTGTCCTCTCATTTTCATGGAGAGCATTTTTGTATTTCATCTCTCTTTTGGAGAGGAGTTTTGTTCCACTAGGTTTTCTCCTTTTCTCTGTTTGTGAGATATTGCATCTACATATGTACATGGGTACCTAACATGGCCTCATAGCTAGGAACCATCTTTGTGTCATTTGCATAAGTACTCCCTAAGTTGTACTTAAGGGGGGTGTTGGTGTAAATAGGTGTTTTACCTATTTAGGTCATATTTACATTGTTAAGTCCACTTAGGTCCCAGGAAGGAATCTTTCTAGTAAAGCATTAGTTGTCACTTATCTAGTTGGCATTAATTTAATGCTTGTGTCCTAGGTTGTTATGAGTTAGTTGTCTCATGTGATAGTATTAAGACACTTGTCATGATCTTGTCTAATCATATTCCTCACCCTTCCTATATAAGCAAGGCATCATATGTACATTGCCATATTCAATGTGGCTATTATTTTGGCATTCTTGCATCCTTAATCATAACATGATATTTTCGTCATCTCTCTTGTAGAAGTTATTTTGTCTTATAGGCGATCTTGAGGGTGTTGAGTTCACCATAAACTCCTACAGGGGACTCATGGAACTTAGGGGCCAATTTTGAGCAATTCTTCTAAAGGTGTCCATATTCATGACATGCACGTCCTATATAGGGCAAAGATTTGTAACCAATTTTTTGAATCTAGTTCAAGTTGCCCAATGTAGTCTCCATTGAATTCAAAAGTGGATTATTCAAATTGATTTCAACACAAAAATGGGTAAGGGTGACAAACTTCATATCAAGGGTTTGGCAAGAAGGGTCCAAGGGTTTCCCAATAACCACCGCAATAACATGTAGGATGTCTTATTGCCAAAATTATGTTGGAAATCGAGGAAGGCAAACCCAAACAGGGATCTTGAATGAGAGCTCCTCCATAAGATCAAAGCCTACGTTCCAGTGTTTGATGAATAAACCTGCTTGGTTGTGGAAATAGGGACCTCCTTAGAAAATCATGTTTCAATATGCCATTCATGAAAACACACACAAACTAGCGTGGTCCTTACGACGAGTTCACACACAGAGAGAAGATAGTACTAAATAAAATGCCACGAAGGGGATAAGAAGTAGCCGTGCATGCATGTGCCTCCTGCATTCTCGCTAACAAACTCTATCCACTAATCTTAAATCTCACAAATATATCGTTTTGACTTTCCGGACGACATTCCCGGCGTGAGATTTGTCGCGATTAGTTCGTATTTCCACATGGTTTTGGGACCTCCGACAATGATTGCCGGCAAAACCGCGTCGACATTTCGTGTGGGTCCCACGCGGGGGATAGTATTTGTATTTATTAAAAGTACACAAACTTTATTCACGGCTTTAAATGTCGTTTAGCTCTATAATTTTTTAAATTTTATATTTTCCAGATAATAGAACTTGTCATCTCATTGACTTGTGTAAGAGTACAACTTATTGCAGGACTTTATCATCAATCGAGGAATAAATTTGACCGTAGAAGCGTACATGGGGAGATTACTATGATATGTATCTGTTTTTTTTTTGGTTGTATCTATCCAAAGTTTAGTCACATCCATTTTCAGTCTCATCTAGGTTAATATAATATCAAAAAAGTTTGGTTAAACTTTCATATATCATAAAACATGCTGTCTATTGATTTGCTTCTATATTATAAAATTCAAATTATTTTAAGATAAAAAGATTTTTGTTTCTTGTTATGGTTTGACCTTGAGTTATAGATTTATATTTATCAATTGTGATTCTTTCACACTTGCAAATAGAGATTTTTTGTATTTGGTTTTTCTTGGCTAGGATTATTTTCTTTTGGACAACTCTTGGATATCGATTTAATGACTTGAATCGATTATCAAAGACAAGTGGTAGTCATACAACATGCCCTCAAATATTGATGTCGATATGTAACGACCTCTAAATTGCAATTCTAAATATTTTCTTAATAATTAAATAAAATACATACAATAGAAAACAAATGTAAGTCTTGTTGATGCACGTATTCAACACCTCAACTTAGATGAAAATTCCAATGAACCTACTCTTTCTTGAAAGGAGATTAAGTTTATAAATAGGATTTAATTGTGCTAAGGATTTGTCTGTTAGCTCTTGACATGTGCATGCCCCAATTTTTCATTGTAAATGTTGTTTACACGAAGGGATTTACATACTGGAATCTAAAAAATAAGATTAAATTTGGAAGAATAACAATACTTGTATATTCAAACCCTAAATAATGTTATTTTATTTTATTTTTAATTGTATTGATGCTAGTTTCGAATCTAGATTTATTTATAAAGAAATAGAAACGTTGAAAAGGAAAGGGGTTAAGAGATCCTAATTTGAAATTTTATTAGAATTTCTAGATGGATGAGTAGACAAATGTCTAAGCATTATCCTTTACTTAATCGAACATTATCATTGCATTATAAAGAAAGTGCAAGCTTCAATGAATTTTTGAATTACAAAAAAATCATCAA
>VDFB02040007.1:0-22780 GCA_007258455.2 Sequoia sempervirens | reverse complement strand
ATTTGCTAAAACATTAAGGGATATTCCTAATGTTTTGGATCTAAGTGATGCAGTATGTTTGGTTGTTTATTTGGGAGCTTTTGATAAAAAAAATGAGCTATCTGCTGAGAGATAAAGATCCCAAAACCTTACATCAGGCCTATGGGATAGCCATGAATATTGAAAACAACTTGAATTATGGGATGCAAAGGAATCACTTGGATACAAGTGTTTGCTGCCATAGAATGCCAAATGTTGATGAATAGTGTAAACCAAAAGTCAAAAATGAATGTGAGAGAATTTGTACCCCTATTGTTTCAGCTTACACAACATTCTGTAATACTGATCTCATAAAGCCCCAAACACATCATCAAGAAACCATCATGTTTTCAAGTTGCAATGATAATAATTTTGCTGCTCTGTATCAGTCAAGTAGTGAGATATCACATGAAGAAGAAGATAGCAGAGCAAAGGTTGAAAAGATATACCTCAATCAGTAAAATGAGAGGTATGGTTTAAATACTATTGAAAAATCCATTACTTATGCTCTTATGGATGAGATAAGACTAAGCATTCAATCTCGTAAATCTGAACATAATTGCAAAATTGAGGAATCTTCTTTTTATAGTAATGATGATAGCATTGAGTATGGTCAAATCTCTATTGAATATGATTTTCCTCATGAAGAAGAGATATAATCATTTGCTATAGATGAGAAATGTGTTGATAATGTTGTAAGTGCGTTCGAAAATGCGTCTGTCTGTTCTTTTGATGATTATAGTGATTTTGGATGCTATAATGACTTGGAGGAATTAGACATCCATGTTGAGAAAATTGAGGCTCTTATGTCAAGTATACATGCGATGGAAAATCCATTGTATGATGAGCCTCGATCTTCATCAGAGATGAAGAATAATGATCCTTATTGGTGCAGAGATAATCCACTCTTTGTTGAGGATTCCGATGATACATCTGATACAAGGTCAGAATGTGGTCTTGAGCAAACAAAGAAACACATTGATGTGCTCCTTGAGGACATCTCTTATGAATGTATTACATTTGATGCAGGTATTACAAATCAGGTTGAGTATCAAGATGCTAACTATCTGGAAGAGTATGAATGCTTTCAGTTTTCGGTTCAGTGGGAAGGCATTTTGATGAAGCATGACAAAGGGATGAATAACAAGAAATGTTATTTTCAATATGAACATTTTTCATATAATGAACATAACACATATGTGTCATGTGATGATAATTTTCATTTCATGCCTAACTCTACAATACAGGATGATGGAGGTTACACTGGCAGTTTTATACTCAAAAAGGTTGTCAAAAACATTGATAACAAGGATTATAATCAGACAAACTCTCACTTGTTAAAAAGAGGCCTAACATTTGTTTTGGTAGGATTGAAATTGCTCTTAATTTAGTGGTACAATAAAGACAAATGTGAATGGAAATACATCAACTTTTTTAGAAGGCTGGTTTTTGACAAAGGTAGAAACTTATTCAACGCTTTTGTGGCCTAGTGCCACCAATTAGGAAAGTAAAACCTAGTTGAACTGATGGATGCATAATATAGTTTCCATAATTATGGAAATTTTCATGTTGGTTGGGTGGAGATTGGATCTCCCTTTTCAGGTCTTCTCTTCCTGTGTACAATTTGTACGTATGTTGTTTCTTTTGTTTTGTTCTTGTTCTTGGTCTACTTCACTTGAAATTCTAAGATCTCACCATGCCTACAAAAGGAATGTGTCCCCAATCAGAGCCACTGATGGAACCCTCAAAAAAAAATTCCTTGTTCCATGTTAAAACCCTTATTGCATTTTGTATAGGGTTGTTATTTTAAGGGTTTAAGTTGCTATGAATACTCACAGGGTTATTTTTTCGCTATTGACTCCTTCTTACTTGTTTATGGTCATTTTTTCTAAATTTCATATCATTCATCTGGTGATTGGTCCCTCTAAGCCTAGGTCTAAGCCTTATATTTTATAAGGATTTGGTAAGGGTTCCTTAGGAGCTCTACATTTTATATATGTTTGATCATTTTGAACATCTTGAGCCAATTATTGTCATGTCATCCTAGAGAAGTTCCCTCTTTTAGAACAACTAATGATCACGCGCTTAAAAGGTTCCCACTTATGTCCCAATGGACTTCATAGCTATATCGCTCATTACTAATTTATTCATTGGTTCATACTTTGAATTAGTGACGAGAAATGGACTAATGTTTTCCCTTTAATATCGCTCATCATTAATGGCTTTTAAGTTTTCAAAATTGCAATAGTGATGAACGATACTTTTTTCTGTATGTTCTTATCGCTCATCGCGAATGGCCATAAAAAAAATAAACTTGGAATAACAATGAGCGATGTGATGTGATTTCCTATATATCACTTGATCACGGGTATGTCTTAAATGTAAAGTCTCACATCAGTGATACGCGATGGACATTACAAAAGTTGTAAATCTTCTCATCACTAATTTCTTGCAAAATATATGAGGAGAATTAGCGATGAACAAAGGTCGTATGTCATAACTTCATCGCTCATTGCTGATTTGTTTTAGAACTTGAGTTCTAAATTGGCGATAAGTGATGGATGTTCTCTAAAGGATTTTTCTTTCGCTAATGTGATATGATCATATGAGTGATGTCTTTTTTGATGTTTGCTTATGCAGGTTGCACGTGTCCAATTCTGGTGCTATCACAACATCTCCTGTCGCAGATAGAAGCCTCGATACAAGGTTCGAATTAATGATGTGCGACAAGAGGATAAGTGTGACCAACAGTCAAGCCATAGAACTAGGGCCTAAATACCATTGCTAGGATGTCTACATCGTTAATAGAGTGGGGAAAAGACAAAGTAGATCAACGAAAAGTGATGGTCACTGCATGGAATGGGCTATGTGGAAAAATCTTGAAGATTTACCATAAAGAAAAGGGAAAGCGGTGAGAAGACTAAGGAACCATTGATAAAGTTTTAAAGTAGGATAATCCAATGGACTAAGAATCACCACATAAATACTTTCATCAAAATTCAAGATCAACGATGAAGCGATGAAGTGTATAAAGAAAGTTTCCCTCTAAGAAAAACTAATCTTGTGTACTTCCCCGATATTAATGAACGCATGAATTAGGTTGGTGATACATGTTGATTGACAGATCACAACACTTGAGTTGGCATCATTGTTTTCTATGGGAAATTTGCTAAGAACATAAAAAAACAAGGCTCATATTACTATGGATGAAGTTTTAAGTGCTTTAAAATCAACGGCTTAGATTTGGTCTTGAGCTGTAAGTTATCAACTTGGTTGCATAAGGCGATTTTGAGTCATTAATCTTGCATTCTTCAAATTGCCTATTTAATGCAGATCACTTGATTGATCTTCCATGACATAATTCATTTTGCAATGAATGAGGGTCGAAGGTTGATAAAGAAGTGTGAGGGAATTGAATTCTCCTGAGAAGTGTGTAGGCATTTTGGGCAAGTAGGTTTGTCATGATGATTCAAGAGTCTGAGGGGTTGAGTTTGTTTGAGCTTAAGGGAGGTCTTGAGAATAAAAGTGGAATACATGGAGCTCCTACTATGCCAAAGGGAAGAGTAGGAATCGGGAAATTCAAGGAGTATAGTACCAAGGAAAATCACCATCCCAAAGAACAGATGATTTCAAAAGAATTATTCAAACACAGAGAGAAGACAAATGGTGAAATATAAAAAGAAGGAAAGGATAGAGAGTGAGCATTGTAAGGCCTATCTGACGGAATGAAGTTCTCCATGTGAGGTTTCCAATAACCCTTCAGATAGTGAGGGTGGCACTAAATCAGAGGGTGATTATTATATCCTCTCCCTGGTACTATCAAGGAATCATGACGAAGAGGTGGTGACAGTTTCTCCAATCCCACCACGAGCAAAACATGGGTGAATATCCTTTGAGGTTGATGACTCAGAGTGATGATTGCACCCTATTTTTTCTTTTGATAACACCATACCCTTTATATTAGGATTTTCCTATTCAGCACTCATGTGATTTCTTGTTTCATGTGTTGAGGTGGAATGTTTTTGGGTTGGTATGTAGGAGAAGTGCCAGACTAGCTAACCTTGGTGACGTGTATATTGTATCCAGACAATATAAAATTTTGTGTTGGAGCTGCTATTGGAGAATCTTCTTTGGTCAACAAAGATGAGGATTCAACATGGTTACAACAAACTTTTCCTTTCAAGGAGCTAGCATGTCTTCATTCAGGGAATGTGGAATGCAGTCTTTTACTCTTCCATTTTCCTCAAATGATTGCATTTAACAAACTAGGAATATCTTGAATTCTAGTACAAATGAAATGAAATGTAAATTTAATTAAGCCTGATGCTTGTTGCTCCCTTACATCCTATAAAAGGGATTTTTGGGCTTATTACAGAGGTTGGATTTTGAATTCTTAATAGGGTTCTAAGTAAAAGTTAAGTTTAGAAAGGAACTTAGGATAGAATACTGAAGTAGGCCAGTAGTTTGTCTTGGATAAGAAGTCATGTATGTAACAATCTTAAATGATTTTTATAGAAATTATTGATATCAAAACAAATATCAGTCAAGAAGTTGATACTCTCCTATGTATGTTTATTATGAAGTTATGAATGAGAAATACTAATGATGTTATCATTTATCTTCAAATATTTCATTTGAATGTAGTAATCTATTTTCAACTTTAATTCAAAGAATTAATTAAAATGCTTGAAGAGGGTTATAAACTTTGTAAGGAATAGCTTAGGATTGCTAAGAAGTGAATGTTTCTTGCACAGTGAGTTTTCATAAATGCAAAGCAATACAAAAATAGTTTGTTTCTTCCTTGAATGAGTAATTTGTAAATTATTGATCCTCTTGTGTACTTGACTCCGTTGCTCCAATTGATGATACCGTCATTTTTCAAAAATTTGCATAAGATGAACAAATAATGTTCTGGCCCTAGACTTATGAGAAGACAATACTCAAATTAAAAAATCTCTCCAAGGGTGGTAGAAGTGGAATTAACCTCAATTCCTAGTAGATAGCTAATCCTTCATTTAAAAAATTCCAAATCTTCAATGAAATTGATTTTATCTACCATAAATAGGAGTTAATTTGTGTATAAATGTGTTACTGATTGATTATATTGCACAAAAAATGCAATTGAGATTACCCTCCTAGGTTTCATAGAGCCCTAAGAAGGAGTACGACTTAAAAATCCTATGCTCATTGTGTTGGCCACTAACCCAACAATTCTTCATCATAGGAGTTGGCTACTCTTAGAGGATACATAGAAGGTTTAAGAATAAATCAAGATGCAATTATAAGAGGTGTAACATAAGTTTTTTAATCAAAATGAGTCAAAAATAAAAACATGTTAACTCACATTTTAGCAAAAGAAAGATCATTATAAATTGAAATACCTATAATTAAATTTATATATTAATGCAATTAAAAAATAAGAAATAAATAATTTAAATATTTAAATAGATATATTCTTTAGTAAATTACTATAATTATTTCAAAGTAAATTAAAAAATTGTGACTTTTTTGAAATTTAAATATAAATATAACTATTTAGACCAAGCAATCATAATATTATTTTAAAATAAATTTACATTATATAAAATATAGTATATACTATTTTAAAAATTAATAATAAACAATAAACTGATTATTAAGCTTCATAATTTAAATTGTGTGTATATATTAATAGTTATTATTAAGTATATTAAGAATGATAAGACCTTGGTAGATGCCCAAGAAAGAATTACTATAGATAAGGCAAAGAAAGATGACATAATTTTGAAATCTAGCAAAAGTGAAAGAGATGTAAGCATACTCAATGTTGGAAATGAAAATAGAAGGGACACTCCTAGTGAAAATGGAAGAGTGAAATGCAAGTCACTCAAAAAATAATGCTTCCAAAGATCTTGAAAAAATTACAGAGACATCTATGGTGTACAATAAAGATTGTAATACTGAGAATGTAAAATCCTCAAAGAATAGTCCATCCAAAATAAACCAAGAGAGGACTACAAATGTTGTGGAAAGAAGGATGGATGAAGTGGTTGCAAAAGGTAGTAAATCTGAGCAGAATGCAAGGTATAAAGGAAATAAACAAAAAGATAAATTGGACACTAATGATATGTCTTATGTGAAGAAATCTCTAGCCTAAAAATAATAAAGATGCTTCTCAAAAAAATATTGTTGAGAGTTGTGGTCATAATCCAAAGAAAAATATGAGCTCTTCTACTACAAGTGTAATTCAATCTTCAGAAAAGAAGGAAGATATTGATTGGATCACTAACAATGATTGGTCTCAAGGTTTAGATGAACTTAATGGCAGAAAGGACAATTATATTAGTTGTCACAATCAAAAGAATATTGCTAATGATGTCTATTTAGATAGTCAGCATGCAGAAGGGGAACATGGCATTGATTGTAATCTCATGAAACCTCAAATGGTAGGGAGAAATCATGATGGAGTAGTTATGAAAAATGTAATAGGTATAAACACCATTAGTCCAAAAATAAAGATTGTAAAGAAAACTAATGATGCAGGAGCATCTAGGAAAATCAAAGCTCTATTTCCTATGTTATTTTGTTTTTTTTTTTTAATTTTGTCTTGGTTTGATTTTTGGCTTGCAGGAAACAAATTATTTAATCTAATTTGTCTCTCCAAGGTTGAGATTGTGGAGATTATTTTTCCGGTAAAAGAATGGGTGAATTTTAGCAAGTTTGTGGTCCCGAAAAAGTGGAAAATGGGATATATCTTGGAAGCCCAAAAGGCCACGTCCCAAATTTTTTTTCTCCATTATTGGAGCATTTTGTAACTCTTTTTTTATTTTCTTTGTTGGGAATTTAAAGTTGGGTGCCCAAGTAGTGGAAAAAAGGAGGTTCTAGAATTGTCATGACCCTCTTTTTGTTAAAACTTTAGACATATTATAATTTTGTGTGGTAATATTATGTAAGTGTTTTTATATAATTAATTTATGTGTGAAGAAGGTAGAGATTAAATAAAGAAAGACATAAATAAATAAATAAATAAAACAAATAAAAAATAAAAATAAAAAAATTATTAAATACACACTCCTAAAAAGGAACAAATAAAAGTTAACAATATTAATAAATAAGTGTTAGAGAAAAATAAAAATAATAAAATAATAAAATAAAATAAAATGATGAATAAAATAATTGTGAATAAAAAACTAATTCATTAAGTGACAAGTGTACCCATCCTATCCTAAGCATTATTAATTGACACAATCTATCATTATACTTAATTAATAAAATTATCCATTTTACTAAGTCACATTAATTTAATATAATACATCATTTAATCTAATTAATTAGGATTAGGGAGATGTCACTATCCTTCATAATCCATTAATTAGTTAATCTTAAATTAATTGATTAATTAATCTTCATTATATTTTTTTCAAATTTAAAAATTTATTCTAATCTCACTCACATGTAACTTGCATGCACAAGTCACTATCACCTTACAACTCACCCCCACTCACCCTTGTGTGGGAGTTACACCATGCATGTGACCTTTCCTCTTTTAGCCATTTGGC
Source organism: Sequoia sempervirens (assembly GCA_007258455.2). NCBI lineage: Eukaryota > Viridiplantae > Streptophyta > Pinopsida > Cupressales > Cupressaceae > Sequoia > Sequoia sempervirens. The sequence goes on along the minus strand of VDFB02040007.1, from coordinate 15,224 downwards.
TTCCCCATGTGTGCTCACACATGTGTGAGCACACATGGTCAAACCACCCTCCATTACATGTCATAGACATGTCATTATCAAGCCACCCTCTCTTTTATATGTCATAGACATGTCAACATCCCATCTACCCAAGGTGTGCTCACAAATCAAAATTTGTATTTTAAAATTAGAATTCTCTTTCATATAGTTATTTGGGCTTGTTCTATTGACTTTAGGGTAAAAATGAACCCCCAGGGTAAGTACCTATGGGGTGGAAGCTTATTGAAAACATAATATGGCCTTTTGGGCAAAGTATGAACCCCTAAAAGGTCACTTAAAGAGAAGTGACGAATTTTATAGTCTTGAGAAAGGTGTGGAGACTTGTCATATCCATTTCTCCCAAGGTGTGCTCACACATGTGTGAGCACCCTTGGCTCCTCTCCCCATGCCATGTGGTCCTATTTTTAAAGCCTTCTTCTTGTGACACTTGTCACAAAGTGAGGCTATCAATCCAAACCCCACCTTCTCAAACAATCCTAGCCATTGAATCAATCTCCAATCTTGACCCTCCATTTACCTCCTCTCAAGTCTATAAATTGAGGCCATTTCTTCTCTCATCAACAACACATGAATGGTATTTTTATGCTATCATTTTGAAGAAGGATAGGATTGAAGGAGGAAGAATCAAGTTGAAGAAGGCACAAAGAGAAGATTTGTTGCAACTCCATCAACATCAAGGTATTCTTTACTTTGATTTGCTTTTAGAATAACTAATCAAATCTAGAAAATTTGCTAGAATCAACCTATTCTTTATTTATTTTTATTTTTCCAACTAAATCTAGAATGGAACTAATCTTTCTACTATTATTATTCCTATTTTATTTTTTCTTCTTTAAATCAATATATTTATTCTCATTTATGTTTATTTACAAAGAAATTATTTTCCTTTAATCCGGTTAATGTTATTACAAATATAAATCAATTTTTATAAAATAAAATTTATAAATAAATGAATTATTATTTTATTAGTGTTAAAATACATATGTGCTTTTGTATTCAAGTTCTTTATAATATCTAATTAATATTCATTTAATTCTTAAACGAAATAAGTTTTAAAGTTAGATTGTTCTTTGGAAATAAATAAATTAATAGATTTTTTTTTTAAAAAAGGGGTATCAATTGGATAGATTAAATAATAAAATATTCGGTCTAATTAACTATCAAAGGGTGGGTTTATTCATTAAAAAATATATATATATATATAATAATAATAATCTATAAACTTCTTAATTTTAATAAAGTTATCCTAACTTAGCAAGACAATAAATTAACTAACATCGATGGTTGATGAAGATTTAGTCCAAACTATGGTTCTATGAGATAGTATTTAATTTCCTTTGAACAAATATGGAATTGGTTACTAGCTAATGTTGAATATAATTAATGGACTTATAATATATCTCTTTTCTTCATAAATAATGATAAACTATGAGTATGGACTTAGTTATAGAAATTTTAAAATAGAGGAATGACAACATTTATATCTTATGGCAATACTATATTTTTATGACAATAATTACAACTCTATAATAATAATTATGACCATTAAACATTAAATTATAAGCTTAAATTTACAAAATACTATCTAACTTAAGGCATTAATAACATATCTTTAATCAAATTTCTTTTTTGTTATGCCACAAACTTAGCTCTTAGATTTATTGTAAACTCTCTCTCCATGTAATAAATTTATTTTCTTGGGATTTAAGGTTTATAGCACATCATAGTTATGATTTAATATATTTACAATAAACTTAAATATCATGGTTATTCTTTAAATTAATTTTCTCCCTCAATATACAAGTAGATTCATTTTTTTCTTAAAACAAGGTTGACTCATTTAATTACAACAAGGTCATAGTGAATAAATAATTATGTAATTATTCGAATATTATCAAGAATAAACTTATGCAAATTAATGCAAACCTTCTTTAGATAGATCATAAATCTTGAGGCATTAGTAGTATAACTTATACAATTAAAAATCAAGGCTCTTATTAAGACATTGTATTGGTTTATCTATCTAAGAAATTAGTGTAATAACTTATACAATTTAAATCAAGTCTCTTTTTAGTTGGATTATTTATTTATGCAACCAAAATTAATAAACTTTTTGTCTTGAAACAATAGATTATGCCATGAAGTCTCTTTGAGTTGGAATTATTTATGCTAACTTAGATGAATATTTATCTTGAAAATATTAGTGTCATGCAATTTAAATCAAAACTACTTATTCTATGACATAGACTATGCGAATAGATTCAAACTTTTCCTTTCTAGAAAATACTAACATTTCAAAATAATTAGATTCATACCATCTATAAATTAGATCACCCATCTTGAAGAATTTAACTTTATGTTTAAGTGTTTTTATTTCATAAATGGATTTGACTATTCAATTCATTGTTACAAAAATTTATACTTTCATAGGATGTAAGTAATACTTCTTTCTAGCAATTATACTTGAATAAATAGTTTTTTTTAGTAAGTTCATTTAATTTTACTTCCTTAGCAAGAAGGTATAAAGTTTTTATATTCCATTTGGTTTATGTGCACAAGCTACTTTTCTTATTATTTGATAATGCATTTAATTTCTTCTTAGATAGAAAACTTAAATAAGAGGAGGAAAACATAAAAACTAGCAACGTTCGGTATTAACGGTGCTTCTGACTCACGTTTGCGGGTAATACCGTCACACTTGAGTTACTGCACTTATAGCCTAATAAAGCTGCAACAACGGCGTCTGTGGCATCGTCCCTATAAATCGCCGAGGAGTAATAAGGAACATTTTGGAGTTAAAATCCAAGGGGCGGGAAATCCCTCTTGGATCGATAATCTAAAAAAGATAATACTATAATGGACTTACATCCGCTAGTGAAAATCATAGAAAACCCCAATAGGGTTTGGGCATGTAAATTGACTTTTTAATTCTTTTATCTTTGATGATTTGTTGTTCAACGGGAAAGGGTGACGTGACTTATAGGAATTTAGGACATAGATGAATTAGGAAACAAGCAAAAGATCACCATGAATCTTTATGCTCCCTCATGTGGGTAGCAACCGAAGAGAAACTGTCTGGGGAGATGGCCCTAGAAAGGGTCGCGTACCCACAAAACAGTTTACATCCAACAATAGATTAGAAAATAGAACTACATATTATACGCCTTGATCCCGTGCTGAAACGGTGTATGTAGGCAGTCTAGGGACGGAGTTGTCCCTAGTACGCAGGCGCTCGGGGTGGGGATTTAGGATTGGTTAAGGGTGTTTACCTTATTGGACTTGTTAAGATACCTTAAGATAAAGGAAGATAAATAAATATTAAAATTGAAGTTAGAGATTACTTGTTATACTCAGAAGGAATCCTCAGATGGATTCGCTTGATTCCTCGAGGCTTTAGGCCAAATTCCAAGGTGGGACTCAAGCTTTTATTATTATCTCACATACTCCTAAGGACGTTGACCTCGGTGCACTCCTAGTAGGGGAGTGTAGTCTTTAGAGAGTGACTCAGGACCCGGATGGTCCCGATGAGTCTAAGTCTCTGGCCAGAGCATTTTCTAACCCATGTGGTTAGATGTCTACCTTATTTAGATAGATAGATCTTGGTCCCCAAATGGACATTAACCTAACCCGAAAGGTTAGATGCCTATCCTAGATGGATAGATGAATATTGGTCCCGAATGGACATTATCCTAACCCGTATGGTTAGATGCCTATCCCGGATGGATAGATGCCTATCCCATATGGATAGAAGTTCCTGAGTATACAACTAATTGAGCAAGACATTAAGGGATTTACTTAAAAAAAATAGTGAAATTTTTGGTTCAAGGAAGTGTGGGTCTTTACAAGAATAAATCAATTTTAGAGTGCCTTATTGATGGCTTGTAGGTGAAGCTATGCCCTACTTTTTGGACTAATTTTTGATGTATTTGTTGCAAATTGAATTAGGATTCCATTGCCTAGATGAATAGAAGAAGCTTCATGTTGCAAAAATAAATAAAAGATGAAGGATTTTGATGCAAAACTAGGGCATACCTTTCCCAGGCGTCAATGAGAGAAGGGGAAATGATTTTTTGTTGTTATGTGCTACTTGTAGTTGATTTTTTGGCATTTTCAAAGAGTTTTTGCATTATTTTGTTTGTAGAAGGAGAAAAACTTATACTTGATTTGATCGGGTAGTGTTGTTTGCAAATGGAAGCACTTGGAATAGGAGATGCTTGTAATTTTCAATATTTTACAGATGAGAATGAAAATATCATGTTTATTTGTTGCTAAAGTTTATTTTTGTTGCATTTTATTTCTTTTGAATAGTGTAAAAGAGTGGTTTGGGATGCATGAATTGAGAGCCTAAAAAGGCTCTCGGTTGTTGGTTACATTATTTGGTATCAGAGTAGGGTTTGAAGGAGTTTACAAGGAAGATATAGAATGGAACATAGAGGAAGGGGTAGAGGAAGGTCCCCACGAGGAGAATAAAATCCAGCACTTATGGAGATGCTAAGAGGGATTACAGCAAGATTAGAAGCCATAGAAACTTCTCAGAGGAGAGGGGTTCTTGTTAAAGATGTCAAAGAAGATGAGGAAGAAGCTCCTGAGGTTGTAGTTGAACAGGGAGGAGACCCACAGGAAGAGAGGCTTTTATAGGAATTGGAAAATCTTAGGAGTAGGCCAAAAATGGAACCATCAAGCTATAGTGGGAGTATGAAGCCTAAGGAACTCATTGATTGGATTGTAGAAATGGATAAGTATTTTGATCTATAATCCATTAATGAAAAGAAGGAAAAATATGCTACTACCATACTAAAAGGACATGCCTCCCTATGGTGGGATCCAGTGCAGATTGATAGACAAAGAAAAGGAAAGGAGAAAATAAAATCATGGGAAAAGATGGTCACAAAGTTGAAGCAAAGTTTTTACCTGTGGATTATCACATCAGCATAATCAAGAGGTTACAAAACCTTAAACAAAAGGATCTCAGTTTCATGGAGTATATAGAAGAGTTCTATAGATTGAGCATTTGTGATGGACATGTCAAAGATGATGAAGAGAAAGTAGCTCAGTATGTGGATGGCCTAAGGATCAATATCCATGACGAACTTAGCATTGTCTTGATTAGAACAGTGGAAGAAGCTTACCAGTATGCATTGAAGGCAAAGGAAAAGTTGGCAAGAAGGGAGAAAGGAAGCTTTAGAGGAAGGGGAAAACCCTTACGAGGTAGAGGAAAAACAAGTACAGGAAGATGACAGTAGACAAAGGAAGAAGAAACAAGTTGGTCACAAAAAACACCAGTGACAAATGCAAGAGGAAGATGGGATTATTCAAGGGGAAGAGGTGAAACTTCTAGAGGAAGAGGAGAGTATGGAAGAGGAAGAGTATTTTTCAGGAGTTTGTTTTAGCTATGGAGAGATAGGTCATAGGGCCTTTGAGTGCCCTCAAACACAAGAATTAGAAAAGACCAACACTAGAAGAGCATATGCCACAGAAGCTAAGCATGAGACAGAATTGGTTGATCCAGAAGATGGATAAGTTCTAATGTTGAGAAGAGTTCTTTTGAAACCAAAGAAGAAAAAATCAAAACCAATACAAAGGAGAAACTTGTTCAAAACCATTTGCAAGGCAAAAGGAAAATGTTGCACTATCATTGTGGACAGTGGAAGCACTGATAATTTAGTGTCATAAGAGATGGTGGAAAATTTGAAACTAGAAAGGACAAAGCATCGAAATCCATGTCGAGTCACTTGGTTGCAAAAAGGACATCAAGTTTTAGTAAGTGAACAATGTTTGGTGAGTTTCCAAATTTGTGGTTACAAGGATGAAATTATATGTGATGTAATGTCAATGGATGCTTGTCATATACTTTTGGGAAGGCCATGGAAATATGTCACAAATCAATCCATGATGGTGAAGCAAATACCTATACAATCACAAAGGACAAGAAAAAGTATGTCATGAACCCACTAAAGGAGAAGCAAAATGAAGTGGACAGTGATACAAAGGTATGCATAATCACTGGGAAACAACTTTTGGAGTTAAATGAGGAAGAAATATGTTATGGTTTAGTTTCTAAGCCAACATAAGTTGGGAAAACAAGTGAAGAACATGAAATACCTAAGGAAATCAAGGAGATATTACAAGAATATGATAGTATTTTGATGAAGGAACTTCTAGATGGACTCCCACCAATTAGAAGTATAAGTCATTGCATGGATTTGATACCAGGAGCAAGGTTACCAAACAAGGAAGCATATAGAATGAGCACAAAAGAGAATGAGGAGATAAATAAACAATTGCAAGGGTTGTTGGACAAAGGCTTGATAAGAGAAAGCTTGAGCCAATGTGTAGTACCAATAGTTTTGGCACCCAAAAAGGATGGAGAATGGCACATGTGTACAGATTCAAGAACCATAAACAAGATAACAATCAAATATAGATTTCCATTGCCACGAATGGATGACTTGATGTATTGTTTAAGTGGAGCAAGGTACTTCACCAAGATTGACTTGAAGAGGGAGTATCATCAGATAAGAATTAGAGAAGGAGATGAATGGAATACCATATTCAAGACAAAGGAGGGACTATATGAGTGGTTCGTTATGTCATTTGGTCTCACAAATTCCCCAAGAACATTCATGAGATTGATGAATGAGGTGCTCAAAGTGTTTCTGGGTAAGTTTGTAATTGTCTATCTTCATGACATCTTGGTTTTTAGTAAGGAGAAGGATGAACATTTAGAACATGTGAGGTTTGTTTTGCAAAGACTAAAAGAGCAAAATTTGTTGTTCAATCTTAAGAAATGTGTCTTCATGAAGGAGGGGTTGGTGTATTTAGATGTTTTCATCTCAAAGGAAGGCCTACGAATGGATAAAAAAAAGGTTAAGGAAATTCTAGAATGGCCATCTCCTAGGAGCATGTTTGAAGCTAGGATTTTCATGGTTTGGAAATATTCTATAGGAAGTTTATCAAAAAATTTAGTAGTATTTGTGCACCAATCATTGATACAATGAAGAGGGAGAAAAAATAATTCAAGTGGATAGTTGTAGCAAAGCAGAGTTTTAACATTTTGAAGGAGAAAGTAACAAAACAACCCATATAAGCCTTACTGGATTTCAACAAAGTGTTCCAAGTTGATTGTTATGCAAGTGGGATAGAAATAGGAGGGGTTTTGAGTCAAGAAGGCATACCTATAGCCTACTTCAATGAAAAATTAAATGAGGCCAAGAGGAAGTACTATGTGTATGATCAAGAGTTCTATGCTATTATGCAAGCACTCAAGAAATGGAGACACAATTTGTTGCCCAAGGAGTTTGTTCTCTACATTGATCACCAAGCTTTGTAATACATCAATAGCCAAGGTAAGCTTAATCAAAGGCACATGAAATGGGTGGAGTTTTTACAAAGCTATTCATTTGTTCTTAAGCATAGGAGCAGTAAATCTAATTGGGTAGCAGAAGCTTTAAGTAGGAGATGCCTATTGTTGAATAAATTGAAAGTTGATGTTATGGGATTTTATTTGATGAAAGAAATGTATGAACATGATCTTGATTTTGGTGAAGCATGGGTTGCATGTAAGAATCCTTTAGAGGGTGATAGAACCAAGTGGTTGGAGTATTTTATTCAAAAGGGGTTGTTGTTTAAAGGGAAGCAATTATGCATACCAAGTGATGGGTTCATTGTAATATTCATCATTTAATTTATCAATCCAAGGTGGTGTCCATGGCTGTATGCAAGAGAGAGTAGAAAACTTGCTTGATAGTCAATTCTACTTGCAGAAATAAATCCTATTTGCATGAAAGTAAAGTTGCATGAAAGGGAACTAATCTTAAATCCTATTTGCATGAAAGGGAACTAATCTAAGGAACACTTGCATGAATTGGAAAGACTAAACTACTTCACAATTGCTGGAAATTAAAAGCTTTCTTGGATTCAAATTTAATCTAGAAATCTGGAATTGCATTGTTGGTAAATGAAACTAGATCTATCCTATTTCCTTAGGCTAAAACAATTATTTCTAATCCCCTCCCTTTGATCAAATGATTACATTGTATTTATAGAATTCATATTTTATATCTATCCAACTAATCCACTAAGAATGTGGATCCAAGATCCTATTTTTGAGGGGTTGTTTACAAAACTTTTAGAAAATTGAAGTTGTCCTCCATCATGCCACTTTTGTCTAAGTCGCTTTTGAAAATGTATTGTAGACATGCAAAATTAGCATTATGCATTCATCAAGAAAATTAGTCTTCACGTGCATCCACTCATTCAGTTAATCAGGTTCACCTTCATCCATTCATTAGGTAATCTCATTAATCTCCTAAGGTCATTTATTTTAAAATCAAATAAACATTATCATCAACCTTTTAATAAATCAAATGACCATTTAATCAAATCCCAAACCATATTCCATCATTTTCTGATTTAAATAAATCAAATATCCAAGTCCTAAAAGTCAATTCATCCTAATCATCATTAATTTAATCTAACCATGATTAAATACTAATCTCACCCATTTGCATTCTCTAGATATCTCCACTTGCACAAACAAATCATTTTATTGATTTATTAAAACCCTCATTTTCACTCAACATGACAAGTTGATTTGTCCCTCCAACATAGCATTTATTGCTCTTTTCCTTGTCCCCCTCTCAAAATTTATTGCAAAATTTGAATTCAAATTCTCCTCTCATGGGCACTCTTCCCAAATCTTGCACATGCATCAACCACTCACCACTTGACAAGTGTCTTCCTCTCATTTGTCCAATCTTAGTCCCACATTGGTCCCTCTTCAACTCTTAGCATTTGAAAATATTTAAATAGAGGCTTCATCGTCAAGAAAATCCTCCATCATCTACACAACTTGATGCAAGGTAATTCTCTTTGAGAACTTATCTTGTTCATTTATCATCTCCATATCCATAGAAATTTCATCACTAGCTTATCAATCAAGGATTGGGAAAGGGCTTCTTTCCATAGAAGCACCAATCCACTATAAGATGCTAGTTTGATCATTATAATTATGCCTTTCTATGTTTTTCTTGTTTCTTTGGCATCATTCTTGTGATTAGATGAATCTTATAGGGGATCTTTTGTTTTCTTTGGTTTACTAACAATACTAAGGGTTTTTGTTTTTGAGCCAATGTAGATTTAGGGTCCTACATATGGCTAGAAGGAGGGCTTATTTATCAAATTTGAAAAAAAAATGCATTTATTATTGATCACGTTTGAGATAGGATTTCTTGTCTTGATATTTATGAGCTTAGACTAATAGATCAATGGTATTGAACGTTGAATGTTGTCTTTCATTGCTGGTTTTAATTTTAAGCTTGGTCCTTTCTACACGTGAGTGTGTCAGGTTCTCTATCATTAACAACTAATGCAAGATATCAATGGCTTTTTAAACTATCCCTTCTATCATTAAAGACTTTTTATGCTGCAAGCGCTTGTAAAATCCCTACCATATTCGAACTATGGGTATAAATGGGAAACTTGAAATCTTCGTATGATTTTTTGTCTTTATAAGAAACTTGATTCGATATTAATGTTCTATTTTGGAATCAATACCCTTTCATATTCCTTTTGGGAAGACGTAATTTTGTTAGTATAAGTCCTATCTTTTTGGTTCTGAGTTGGACTTATTCTGGCCTTACAAACTTATTTAGCATTATGGGGTTGTTCTCAGCCCTTTCCACCCTTGTACTCTATTCATAACAATAGAAAAATTGAAATTAAATGTGGGTGTGTGGTTTTGTTTGCATTCATTGTGTTGATTTTAATGCTCTGACACTGGTATTGTTTGCATTCATTGTGTTGATTTTAATGCTCTAACACTGGTACTACGAGAGGCATTGCAGAGATGGGTGGCATGGGTACTGCAACCATGGCTACAACAAGAAGCCGAAATGAAGTTGGAAGTCAGTCTTTCTAGTATACATGGAGTTTTTCGTGACTTCAACTTGAATGCTACGTCTCTCAACTCAAATTTTATGCGGTCTAGCAGGCTGGTGATAAAATCGGTCACTTTTGGAGAGGTGGTATTTAAATTCTCGTCATGGAAAAGTTCTGTCTTCACTCTCCAAGTTCATGGCATTCGCATCGTTCTCAGCCCAAGGCTAGTGGATGATGAGTTTTGGGAGAATAGTGATCAACAATGGACAACTGAGCAAGAGAGGAAGAATATTCTACTTTGCATTGATCCTTAGTAAGGTTCACTACCAAAGTCAATAGGTCGTAATCACCTTCATTGCGATAAGATCACACAAGATTATAATATGAATGAGATTTCACAAGAGGGTGGTCAGTGAAAATGAGAGCTATCTCAATCAACCGTTCCACATTCTGCATATACGTCTACCTATGTTGTTGCAACTACAACATCTGATAAAACACCCTCTCTCTGTCTTTATGCTCGGTACTTGTCTGTAGACCATCTCTAACCACTTCCCTTTCACACAGGTGTTCTCTTATCTGTATTTATTTCACAGTAACGACACATCATTCACTGAATTTGAAAATTTCAAAATACTCCCTAGATTTGCAAATTTATCTCACAATATAAATCAGAGAAGTGAAAGTTCAAACATTGATTGCAAAATTAATGAAAGAGGCGGCAAGGTGTCTCCATATGTTTGAATAAAATAATATCAATGTTGTCATATCAAATGGTAATATTTTCAAATGGTAAGGAAGGTTATCATGTCGAATAGATTATGTGCTTTGTCTATCATTAATATTGTTATCTCCCATCATTAATATTGCTAGTACATTTTAAGGGACTCTCTTTTATTTTCTATATTTTGTCCAATTCACTATCTAGCCATAAGCAATTTTACCTGATTTGTTGTCTAGTTAACTACTCTTTGTTGTCTAGTTAAATGCTATATGTGTCAATTCTTGATAATGTTGTCATGATTTTGTTGGATAGTAGTACAGTCCTGAATGGAAGTATTTTAGGCAGTTGAAGCATGTATTTATCGCTTGTGTGGTAAAATGATTTGGTGTAGAGTTAAAAATCTTGAAGCATACCTTTTCATCAAAAATATCTTTTAACTCATGAATTGCAGTCATGAAAGTGCTTTAAAGAAGTTGATAACCCACATTTGAGATTATTATCATGTTTGAGAATATGATTCACACTATTATGGTTATTTCAAAATTATGAGCATTCTTTTGAGAAATTTATTTTTTGACTCAATATCTCTAGTGATGTAGATTATAGTAAGGGAGAGAATGGATCTAACAAGTGTGGTACCTTCTCCATGCAATCAATATCAAAGCATGATCCATTTATAAAAACTTTTGATCATCCAAATAATTTGTTCTTTCAAAATGAATTTAATGTTCTAATCCTCACATGATTGTCTTTTTTTTATATAGGAAAACAAAGAAAAGTAAAAAGACAGAAAAAGGCGAAGGTTGACATCAAAATCACACATTGAAATCAAGCGAAAACAAAAGCAAGATTGGAGTTGAAGAATTGAATATCAAGATTGAAATTCAAAAGCATTTTTTTATGCTTGGAGCTTCCATTTCATGCTTTAATTTTATGTTTTGAATCAACTTGCCTCTTTTGGGCTCTAAAAAGAATGTTTCAATTTTTGCTACAAAGGCTTAAAAATTGAACACTAGAAACTAATTGGACTTTACTTTTGGGGCTAAAATTGAACAAGACAAATTTCACACTTCATCTTGGTGCTTTAAAATGAACTTATTATTGCTTTGAAGGCTAAAATTAACAAGTATCTAAATTGAGTGATTTTTTCTTTGGTGCATTTAGATTGCGTACCCTCTCCCCTTGCACTTTGTGCGATCTAGGGTGCAAGAGAAACACTCAAAATGCATTTTAATGCTTTGAGCCACCTTTAGAGGGGCCTGCCTAAGAGACACATCCAAAAGGAGAACTCGAAGGTAACTCCAACCAATTTTTCATTTGGGCTGGTATATAAATAGATAAGACTAAACTATTAAGTCCTCGTGGTATGTAGGCCTTAGCCATACAGTGTCTTTTAGAATGGGGTACTACCGTAAAACGTATAAGAGCCCCTAGTAGGATTGATTAAAGCCTTTAGTGGCTTGCTGGACGCTCGTAAGGTGCCATGTCCCCGATGTTGTGTCATTAAGAACCTTGTTTGTAGTTTCCAACTAGTCCATCCAATGAGTTTATCAAAGTGGTGCATTGGAACTTAGATTCTAAGAAGTTACTTGCCATGTCCGATCTTGGTTGAAATATAGAGGTTAAGACTTCATTTTTAACATACCTTTATATTTTGTCCTTGGTTGCATGTAAAGTCATTTCTTCTACTACGAAGGGCATGAGGCAAGCCCACCAAGAAAAACATACCAATTGAGCTAGGATGTTATATTGCTTGTGAGTCATTTTGAAAACCCAGTGCGTTTCTCAAAAACATCAAAACAAACATTCAATGAAGCATCAAATCTTAAACCCTTTAGGAGAAGCAAATATCCTTGAAAAAATTCACATGATATTGCTTTCCCTTGGGATTCGTATCCTTAGAGGCTTCTAAACATTTGGATTTCATCTCAATTTGGTTCTACTAAAACAATCCTTAGGTAATCTTTTCCTTGATTTCCTCACTTTGCATAATGCACCTTTGGGATGAAAGAATTAGGACACATCTAGATCTGGGGCAATTTAATTCAGAGTAGATGTAGGTAAAAGAATCCATTAAGAAAAAGATTAAAAGCAATTGACCACATGGTCAATGATTTACGAAAACTAAGATCAAGAAACTAAAGGTGAAAGCCCTTTAACTGAGAAACACAAGAAGATCTTTCATGTTATACCAGGTTAGAAAAGAATGTTTTTCAACTTTATAAGAAGTGCTCTATGAAACAATCCTGGTTTGTATTCATTCTATTACTGCCAAAACCCAAATCTTTTCAAAGAGTTTGAACATCTTGTTTAGAGAAAAGTTTGTTCTTCAATACCTAGGTCTAGGCAAACAAAGTATCTTTTTAGGTTCATCTTAGGATCAAATAAAGTCAAAATCCTTTTCATCCATGCTTCAAAACATCAAAACAAAGATCATCTCACAATGACCTTTTGAAAATCTTGAAATCATCCTTAATACTAGGCTTTTTGGCAAAAATAAAAAAAAAATCAAAATCATTGAGACAAAATCCTTGAAAACATTATCAAAATCACCTTGACTAGGAATGTGTAGATGTATCCTTTTGCATAGGCTTAGTCAAAAGTTATCAAAACTATCTCGTTTAGCTCAGTATATGTAGATGAATCCTTCTCCATATGCTTAGTAAAACTATCATCTTGTTTGGATAAGTGTGGGTAGATGCATCCTTCTTCCCACACATATTCAGATTATCATCCTTTGATCAAATCTATCCCTTAGATAATCATCCAAACATCTTAGGGTCTATTTGTTCAAAATCCAAAATCAAAATCAATCAAGGACAAATCAAATCAAAATCAAAAATCCAAAACATATATGAAAGTTCTAAAAACCTAGTATCTCCTTCAAGATTTACCTAAAGATCATAACATCCACATCATTCATATTTTACATCATAATATCACCTTTCGATCCTCAAGAAATCCTAAAATTTTTCACTTTGAGACATAAAATAAAGATCAATTCAAAGAATCAAGATATTCATCCCCCATTCTTAAAAATTGATCCTTGTTTTATGGTTCAAACTAGATCTCAATACAAGAAGAGCATGGAAACCAACAAAGAAACACCTGCTTCAAGTGATTTAAGTCAAAACACTCCTGAAATGAATCCCATTGGGTCAGGAAATCTCACAGTTGACATTCCAACATCATTGCAAAACCCAAAAGAGGAAAACCAAGGAGAAGATCTTACCTTTGGAATGATGAAATGATGAAATGACCGAAATGCTACAAAATCCTGAAAAATCATAAAATCATCAACATCATGATGAGGCTCAACCCTTCGTTATACATGCTTGAACTAGCAAAACAAGGGGCCAAACTACCTTCATATTTTTACGTGAGTACCATAGTGGAGACATCATTTCCTCCAATCTCATCCACTATTCCCATCTCATCTACACCCCCATCACAAAGCATCGCACAAAACATTCCACAAATCATGACATCTATTGCTCCAACCCAACCCAACGTTAATAAGGGAAATACACTTCTCCAAGCTCTTCAAGCACATCCCCTTGTTAATAATCAAAACTTGGACACAAATACCACCTTGGAACAAAACATATTGGAAAACCCATTACAAAAGAATGTTCCTCTCACTTTCCATCGCGATCCATCATCATCCTTTTTTCTCACAACACCTCAAAATCCTCTCCTCACAAATTCGCAAGAGGAAGGAGACATGTTCGGACCAAGGGGCATCTTTTACACCACAACATTTTCACAAGAATTGGAACCCCTCACATTCCCACCACTTATAGCATTACCATCATCATCCACACCACTCCTTGGTTTAGGGCTTCCCCCTCTACCAAATAACAATCAAACCACCATCCCAAATATCAACCAAAACATTTTACCAAACACTCAAAATTTGTCATTAATATCGCAACAACAAACGATAAATGCACAAGCAAACACAATATCATCAAATACCCCCTTAGCGTCACAAAGCATGGTCTCTCAAGGACCAACCACATCAACAACACCATCCATCACGTAAAACACCAATACCACACTCACAAATACCATTCCAAATCCACCTCCACCCCCACCACCACCAACTTCCACAACATCAAACCAACATGATGTAGCATTGCAAGCTACTTTTCAAAGAGGATACCAACAAGTTCAGAAACAAAAAGCTGAACAACTAGCTGCTCAAGCTAGGCAAGCCGCCCAAATAGCACAAGCCACATTACAAGTGCAACAAGCCCAAGCATTATTACAACAACAACAACAAAAATCTGCCCAAGCTGCTCAAGCATTACAAGCATTGCAAGCACAAAATGTTGTGCAAACCCTACTACAACAACAAGTAGCACAAGCACAATCTGCACAAGCGCAAGCTCAAGCACAAGCTCAATATTAGGCACAACAAGCTCAATATCAAGCACAACTTCTTGCACAAAGACAAGCAGTGCAATTGCAAGCATATCAGCAAGCATTAAAGCAATATCAGGAACAGCAAGAAGCAGCATAATTGGTAGCCCAACAACAAGTGTTGTTGGAACAACAACAAGCAAAACAACAAGTGTTG
>VDFB02040006.1:0-50624 GCA_007258455.2 Sequoia sempervirens | reverse complement strand
AATTAAGTAATAATCGCATTGAAATTTCAAATTTTCACCAAATAGATTTTGTTTTAAAAAAATAAACCTAGTAGTTTAGAAACTACATTCAATTTCCCACAGAATCTATTCTTACATGTTTTTGAAATAATATAGATAACTTATTCAAATTTTTACGTCAAGTTGCCTAACTCTAATTGTTCTGAATTTTCATTGCCACTTAAGGGCCTGTTTGGCCCATCATGATCCTGCACATACCCTAATAAGTTATTTCAATTAAAATAAGTATTAAAGAATAGACAATTAGAGTGCAGGCAAAGAAATGATATGCTTATTTGGGTGGCATTCAAGATCGGACAGTATAGTGCACAGGAAGGTTATAACTTATTGGTTAGTCAAGAGGAGAATAATGACTTGGGCATATCACATAAACTATTTTGGAGTAATAAAATTATACCAAAAGCAGGAGTTTTCTCTTGGATAGCAACAAAAAAGAAGATTTTAACAGTAGAGAAATTTAAGAAAATGGGCTTTGCAGGCCTTTCAAGGTGTGTTCTTTGCAAATCTTATGAAGAAAGTATAGACCATCTCCTAAATTGTCTTTTCTCAGGAAAATGTTGGAGATGGCTTTGTGCCAAGTTGGGTTGGATTGTACAGCATTTCCTAATGATATCATTTCACTATTCCAAAGTTGGTCAATTAGGGCCAAGGATGGACTACTAAGTGGCTTATGGGAAATTAGCCCTTCAACACTAATCTGGGAAATTTGGAAGGAGAGGAATAGGAGGATTTTTTATAACAAAGCAAGATGGGTTGAATTAGTCCTTAACATAATTGAAAGCTCAATTATGGAGAATATGAATAGCAAGATAGCATTAAGACCCAAGATCAAGGGAAACTTCACCGAATGGGATGGAAGAATGAGATTTAAGTGGTCAGGACTCAAAGTTCCTTCTTTCTCAGGGAATAACAACCGGAAATGAGAACAAGCAACATGGAACCCACCACAAGAGGGATGGTTTAAGTTAAATTTTTACGTGGCATCAAAAGGAAATCCTGGTCCCTTTGGAGCAGGATGCATAATTAGAGACAGTAGGGGAGATCTACCATAGGAAAAATAGTGATTCCTCTTCCAATAGATACTAACAACATAGTATAATTTAGTGCTCTACACATTGGACTAGTTGAATGTAAAAGGAAGGGAATAAGGAAGATAGAGGTGGAAGGAGATTCATCTATTATAGTAAATGCAACCAAAACAGTAGTGACTCCTAATTGGAGATTAAAAGCACTGTTGGATAGAATAATGGTCATTAGAATACTTTGAATGTTTCACCATCAAACATGTGTATAGGGAGGTAAAAGGGGAGGCCAATGAACTTTCTAAACTTGCAGCAGAAGGTAAAGAATTAAGGTGGTGGCATGAAAGGTATATGACAAGAAACTAAACCCAAGCTAAATCAATAGTGATATCAATTAGTAAAATTAGAGAATTATGAAGATAAAAAGTGGAGATAGTTGGGTAGCTATCTTCAATCATAGAATAGTCAACAAGAACCCATTCAAATCAACTGGGTTTAAGCAGGAGGATGCATATTTGATACATGAATATGTAAGTTAATAGAAAATAAGAGAAAAACCATATTGGTGGATAAATTAGGTAGGAAATATGAAGATGGAGATGATGTTGGAGATGACAGAGGTATAAGATGGAGGAGTTTGGTTGGGATAGAAACTCTTATCCTTTAGTAAGGTTAGGAAAGAAGGTGAAGGGTAGAAAATTAAAAAGCAGAAAGTTGGTTTAAATTTGTTTTCTCTTAGCAATTAGTTAGTCCCAATCATACTAGATCAAGATACTTAGGAGATTAAAAACTAGTGGCATCAAACTTTCCCAAGTATGGTGAAACTAATGATACTTAGGGCAATATAAACTGGTGAAACTGTTTAATCCTAGGAGAAGATTGAGGAGAATGGGTAGACCTCCAAGCAATAGGTAGAGGGCTGAATCATCCTCTCATGCTCCATGAAGAAGAGGAAGGCCTATTGGAAGAAAAAAGAGAGCAGAGTCCTCTTCATTAGGCCGCAAAAGGAGGAAGACTTCCACACATCGCTGAGAAGATTATGCAGATATGAAATCATAGATAGTTCTTTTTTGAATTTAATGAATTTAGAAAGTTGATATGTTTGAACTCTTTAAATATAGTAGATGGCAATATGGAAATCTAATATGAAGATACTTCTATAGTTTATGATGGAAACTGATGATACTCAAGGCACTATGCCCTCTTTTTTGAATTTTTGTATGTAATAATGGAAACTAGAATGATCTATTGGGTATTGTTGGATGACTGTAATTCTTTGTATGTAACAAAAAAATTTCAAAGATTAATATATTGGCCTTGTCGTTTATCGATCAAAAAAATAATGATAATAATAATTTTCTTTATGTGATGAAATGTTTGTATTTCATTGGAAACCGAAAGCTCCTCTTCCCCGCTGTAGTTTTCATATTTTTTCTTTGTTTTCATACTTTTTATGTGTTTTTCATGGGGGCTTTCCACTTTTGCTTTGTTGAAAGTCTTTTATGTTACGTTCTTGTGGTTTTTTGCTGAAACTCTTATATTCTATGGTCTTTTTTGGTTTATGCGGGTAACAGAAGATGAAACATTTGTATTTCATTGGAAACTGAAAGGTCCTCTTCCTTGCTTTGGTTTTCATACTTTTTATGTGTTTTTCATGGGGGCTTTCAACTTTTGCTCTGCTGAAAGTCTTTTATGTTACGTTCTTTTGGGTAACGGATAAGTTTTTGTAATCTATGTGGTTTTTTTTTTAAACTCTTATATGCTACGGTGTTTTTTTGGTTTCTACGGGTAACGGCTAAGTTTGGGAAATTTTTCTAAAAAATTGTGAGGTTAATGTCCAAGGACTATTAGCAAATGAACAAATGAATAAAAAATCACTTGGAAAAGCCCGCACGGGTAGCATAGTTGGCTTGGGCAATGGGTTTGCTCCCCATTAGTCTTGGGTTTGACTTTGCTCCCAGGTTTAATAGGTGGGACTTCTTGCAAGCGGTGAATCTCACCCACAGGGGATTATTCTTGCCCCAGCTCACCCTAGGTACCTAAGATACTGACTACTGGGCCATCGTCAGAAACCCCTGTTGTAAAAAAAAAAAACAAATCACTTGGCAAGAAGAATGATATGGAGAATCATAGAAAATTAAGTATGAAAGAAATATTGTAAATTTGTAATTTCATAAAAAGAAAGTTTGTAAATTAATATAATTAATTTAAAAAATATTCAAGAAAATTAAGTCATTAAGAATGATATGGAGAGTCATAGAAAATTAAGTATGAAATAAATATTGTAAATTTTTAATTTCATAAAAAGAAAGTTTGTAAATTAATATAATTAATTTAAAAAATATTCAAGAAAATTAAGTATGAAAGAAATATTGTAAATTTGTAATTTCATAAAAAGAAAGTTTATAAATTAATATAATTAATTTAAAAAATATTCAAGAAAATTAAGTCTAAAATATTTTTTCTAAATTTACTAAGTTTCTATATTAATATTTTTTGGGTTATTGTAAAATATTTTTTTAATACTAGAATTCAAATAAAATTATAAAAAAATAAAAGCAATTATTTTTTTAAAAAGTTATAAATTAATGTACTTAAAATTATAAATTTGAAAATTATATAAAAAGAAAATTTCTTATATTTACTATTACACAATAATTTAAATTAATGTGCTCAATAATTTTAAAATAATTAAAAATATTTCAAAAAGGAAAAATCATTAATATTTTGTTTTTCTCAAATTTAATATATATTGTGAAGAAATATTATAAATTTAATTGTACAAAAATATAGCAACTTAAATATATAGTCTAATATAAAAGATTTTCATAATAAACACACATCTAAATTAATTTAAAATTATAAAACTAAATACAAAGAAAATGCAATAAACTAATTATTTATTACTTATAAAAATAAGTTTTCAAATTAATATATTTAGAACTAACTTATCTATCTTTATATTATTCAAGGGGTAAATGCTTTTGACCGGAGCTATGAACCGGAATACAACCATTCAACAATACCACCCCAATGGGGTTTGAACCTTGGTGGCAAGAACAACAATGCCACCATTAAACCAACACACCAAGCCAATACCGGCAAAAGGAGATTTAAAAGTTTAGGACGAACGGGATCTAACTTATCTGTCTTTAATTAAGAATTACATTACTTTAACTTTATCATATAATTTAAAAAGAATTTATGTAACACTATTATTATTTATGTATTTGTTATTATTTAAAATTATATGATTATGATTAAAATTTAATTAGGGTTAGGGATGAATTACAATTTTAAGGTAAAACTTGTTTATGTAACATTCTTATTATTTATGCATTTGTTATTATTTATAATTGGGTTATGATTTTGATTAAAATTTAATTAGGGCTAGGGATCAATTACGATCAAGGTTCAATTAAGGTAGGGTTCAATTAAGGGTTAGAAAGGTTGTCAATTTACTTGTTCAACTCCACCCATAGCATCATCTCTCACTTTATTTGTTTGCACAAATTATTGTGCAATACAAACCCTCTTTAGTTTTTCCACTTGTGCATTGCCAGTTTCCTATTGCATATACTACACATGCACATTCCTCAACTTCTCAAGAGCATGAAGGATCTCTTCAATCAATACAATATCCATCTCAGTCACTCTACTCTACTTCTTTTCAAGTGTTCTCATAGAAGATTCATTTTTCATTCCATGCATTCTAGTACATGTTGCCTCTCATTCTACATTGTCATTTCCCATTGCACATATTGCACAATGCTCCTACATCAAGTTGTCAAGAGCAAGAACAATCTCTTTAGTCTATACATTATCTATCTCATTCACTTTGGTCTGTTGTCACATCCTCATCTGGAGAGGTCAATCTCCATGCAATGCCCATGTGGTAGAATATAAAATATAATAGAAAGAAATATCAATCAGTCAAGGATGGAAAATGAGCACAATATGGTCATCCACTAATGCATTTAACCGCAGGTACAGTGTAGGAGAAGGGATGGTCCTAGTATGGGCACGATGTGGGTACCAATCATCACTTAAATGAAACTTTCATACAAAATACAAGGAGATATATGTTGTTATGAGGAAACAACCTACAATAAATGGGAATGGCATGGGTATGCAATGGAGGGGTCACATAGTCATTAAGAATGGTATCCCTACCCTCGAGCCATACACAATTGTTGGTTGGGGGTTGTTTTTCTATGCAAACACCATAATATTTCACTCATGACCTCATTAAAAGTGTCATAACCCAATTTTATTCCATATTTATTATAATATGATAAATTCAATTATTGAAGAAATTCAATTAAATATTAAATGGAGATCTTCAAATTTTCAAAAATTGAATGAAAGAAGTTGACTGATGCTGACTCTGCAAACTTTTGGAAATTATTTTATATGTTACCGAGAATTGAACATTACTAATCAATTTACAAGTGCAAGTGTGTGCAGTTACAGGGAGACAGGTTGAAGGACAAGAACACAATTGAAGTAGGATTGTTTAGCTGGATTGAACAGTAAGCCAATTGGAATTTGGGTGCACACACCACAAATGGCATGATGACTTGCATTTGAATTAGTTTGCATATATAAGAGAATGAAATTACCTAACTCGAATTTTCTCTGTTATTAAAATTAATGGCTTGTAGATTAAATTGTCTACTTAAACTCTATGTTTGAAAGAAAAATGCTAGTGGGTATTGAAAATAATGATCAAAAGAAAATATAAGAGACTCCATTATGTGGAAATTGAGTGAAAATAAAATTCCTTTTTAGTTTATGTAAATGGATGATCGAGATGAAATTAAAGTTCCTTATTTTAATTAAATGATAATATATGGAACTTATAAGTCATTCCAATATGTGTGTGTGTGTGTGTGTGTGTGTGTGTATGTGTGTATGTATATATGTGTGTGTGTGTGTGTTTGTGTGTGTGTGTGTACGTTTGTGTGTTGGTGCAGGAGCACCTATTGGTATTGTTAAGCCTCCATCAAGCATTTTTGTAAAATTTGAATTTTCAAATGTAAAAGCATTGTAAAAGGGCATGTGAAGGTCATTTCCAATGTAATTGAGTCTTTGATAGGTCTCTAGGTGGTCAAAATAGTGAAAAGTGCAAAACTTGCAAAGCAAAGTTGTAAAATTGGAAAAATGCAAAAATTGCTAGAATGTGAAGAGTCATGAGGTTAAAAGGAAAGTTTAGTCGAATGGAGATGAAGATACAATTACTCTAACTAATGTAATCATCCTATAAAGCATGGAAAAGGCAAGGAAAAGGTGGTCATTGTATCTTAGAACCAATTTTGAAATAAAGAGTAGCCTATTTTTTTGAAATAACATTTCCTTTGTGATTTTTCAAGATTTTTGGGTCTGTACAACATTAGCAAGCTTAGTTCTCTATTTTTTTGAATTGATTAAAGTGGAAACACTTCAAATAAAGAGATTTTTAGAAGATCTAAGTGAATTTAAGGACTGTTTGCAGACTTCTTGCTTATAACAGTTTGTAACCCTTAAACAGGGGTTTGAGAGTCATATAAGTTTTGTGCCACCATTCCACCGATGGAGGTCAATTAGATCAGTGGAATGGGATGTTATAGGTTTTTTTTTTTAGTTTGTGTGTGTGTACAAGTATAGGGGAAACAAGAAATCAATGGTGGAGTTGCTGCTGTAGGTGAATTTTAAGGGATTCCATGCAAGAAATGGTGCTACAGGTTAGGGTATGATGAAATAACTTTTGTAAAGGCTTGGAGGTGGTTGATTAAGTTTGTGCAGACCTATTCTAAGGTGATTGAAGTAGTGGCAAGTGGATTTAAGGTTTGGAATGTACTTTTTCAATAAGCCCTCACTTATTTGTGCATTGTGAAGCCTAGATCAAGGGTTTTTGTTTTGAAGCCTATGGAATAGTTTAAATGATCAAATGATTGTTGATTCTTGAGTTTAATGACCTGATAGAATACTTTTTTTGGTTACTTGGGATTGTGGAGGTGTTTTGATGGTATGTGCTTTGCAAAATAGGCCTATTTGGAGCCTAAAATCATGGGGTAGTCAATTGTTTTGTTGTTCTTTCCAAAGTAATGATGTTTGATGTTGAGTTATGTTAATATATGCTAGAATGGGGCCCTAAAAATATATCTGGTCTAAGATGAATCAAAATGGGTTAAGAGTTTCACCCGATTTAGGGATTTGGACTCCTACTGGCTATCTAGATCTTTGAGTGCATGCAATAGATAATCTGACAAAATGGTGGTATTAGTGATTGAATTGGTGTTGAACCTGTCAAAAGGATGTTGGTAAAGATGTCTCAAGGTTTGGGAAAATTTTAGAAAGCAAAACTTGTTGATTTGATGATTTGGGCAAAGTGGAATCAAGGAGCAAAATGGTGTCTTGGGTGTGCATGATGATCAAGTTGGTTGTTTCAGAGTTTTCTCTCAAATTTTTTGTTTTGAATTAGTCAAAATGTGGTTGATAAAAGTTTTTTTAGTATCTGACCAGAGATTAGAAGCAAGATTCGGTGATTGATGTCTTTTTGCCAAATGGAAACTAGAGAAAATGAAGAGATTTTTGTTGAAGGAATAAGTGAATTATTGGTGATTGTTTAATTTGATCTTCTCAATCTGAGTTTGGGTTTGAAGTACCCTAGAAGTTTGATTGATTTTGGTAAATTCTCTGCATCAATTGGTATCAGAGCTAGCTGATTTGGTGGTTTGTTCAATTGTTGTTGAGTTTTT
The DNA here is from genome assembly GCA_007258455.2 of Sequoia sempervirens. Lineage (NCBI taxonomy): Eukaryota > Viridiplantae > Streptophyta > Pinopsida > Cupressales > Cupressaceae > Sequoia > Sequoia sempervirens. The sequence continues at coordinate 42,823 of VDFB02040006.1, read as the reverse complement.
GGTTGTAGGTGCTTGATCCATCTTAAAGCCGTAGAGAGAAAGAGTTCTGAGAAGTTGTGTGCTGGAAGACAAGCTGAGGTATGTGTTCACCATCCTCCAATGGATATTAAGTTGGGTAGAAGGTGCATAGAGAGAGTGAGGCATCTTCCAGGATCTATTATTAGGTAAGATGGATGGTTTCTTGAAGTTGTGTCATGAAGCAGTGAGGAAGGTGGATATTTGTCTCAAGAAGCACTTGAGTTTGCAGCCATTATGAGAGTTGTATGTTAGCTTGAGAGTACTCCACTGATGGGAGTAGATGGAAAGATGATTGGTCAGAGAAGGTCAAGGATGAATTGTTGGAAAAGAGGAAGATTGCTTAGAAAGGCAATGTGAAAGGACAATCCTATGTCCTTTGGTTGACAAAGAGTTAGAGGAAAGTTCAGAGCTGTGAAAGGACAGTCCTATGTCCTTTTGAAAGAGAAGAGTGATTGTGAACTTGATGGGCAGAGAAATATAAGGCAAAGGCAAGAGAAGACAAGTGAAGACAAGAGAAGTAAAAAATGAAGACAAAGTTGAAGGCAAAGGATGGAACCAAGACAAAGACAAGAGAAAGATTCAAGAGAAAGAAAGAACAAGAAGTTCAAGACATGTTGAGAAGTAGAATGAACTACAGCAACATGTTTCCAAAGGGACTTGGAAAGTTTTTCTAGGCTGGTTGTTTGGTGCAGGAGCACCTATTGGTATTGTTAAGCCTTCATCTAGCATTTTTGTAAAAATTGAATTTTCAAATGTAAATGCATTGTAAAAGGGAATGTGAAGGTCATTTCCAATGTAATTGAGTCTTTTATAGGTCTCTAGGTGGTCAAAATAGTGAAAAGTGCAAAACTTGCAAAAATTGCAAAGTTGTAAAATTGGAAAAATGCAAAAATTATTAGAATGTGAAGAGTCATGACGGAAAAAGGAAAGTTTGGTTGAATGGAGATGAAGGGATAGTTACTCTAACTGATGTAATCATCCTATAAAGCATGGAAAAGGTGAGGAAAAGGTAGTCACTATATCTTGTAACCAATTTTGAAATAAAGAGTACCCTATTTTTTTTCTGAAATAACGTTTCTTTTGTGATTTTTCAAGATTTTTGGATCTGTACAGCATTAGCAGGCTTAGTTATCTATTTTTTTGAATTTATTAAAGTTGAAACACTTCAAATAAAGTGATTTTGAGAAGATCTAAGTGAATTTAAGGACTATTTGTAGACTTCTTGCTTATAACAGTTTGTAACCCTTAAACAGGGTTTTGAGAGTCATAAGTTTTGTGCCACCATTCCACCAATGGAGGTCAATTAGATCGATGGAATGAGATGTTATAGGTTGTTTTTTTTAGTTTGTGTGTGTGTGCAAGTACAAGGGAAACAAGAAAACAGTGGTGGAGTTGTTGCTACAGGTGAATTTTAAGAGTTTCCATGCAACAAATGGTGCTACAAGTAAGGGTATGATGAAATAACTTTTGTAAAGGCTTGGAGGTGGTTGATTAAGTTTTTTCAGACCTATTCTAAGGTTATTGAAGTAGTGGCAAGTGGATTTAAGGTTTGGAATGTACTTTTTCAATAAACCCTCACTTATTTGTGCATTGTGAAGCCTAGATCAAGGGTTTTTGTTTTGAAGCCTATGGAAGAGTTTAAATGATCAAATGATAGTTGATTCTTGAGTTTAATGACCTGATAGAAGACTATTTTTGGATACTTAGGATTGTGGAGGTGTTTTGATGGTATGTGCTTTGCAAAATAGGCCTATTTGGAGCCTAAAATTGTGGGACAATCAATTGTTTTGTTGTTCTTTCCAAAGTATTGATATGTGATGTTGAGTTATGTTAATATATGCTATAATTGGGCCCTAAAAAGATATCTATTCTGAGATGAATCAAAATGGGTTAAGAGTTTCACCCGATTTAGGGATTTGGACTCCTACTAGCTATCTAGATCTTTGAGTGCATGCAATAGATAATCTGACAAAACAGTGGTATTAGTGATTGAATTGGTGTTGAACCTGTCAAAATGATGTTGGTAAATATTTCTCAAGGTTTGGGAAAATTTTAGAAAGCAAAACTTGTTGATTTGATGATTTGGGAAAAGTGGAATCAAGGAGCAAAATGGTGTCTTGGATGTGCATGATGATCAAGTTGGTTGTTTTAGAGTTTTCTCTGAAAGTTTTTGTTTTGATTTAGTCAAAATGTGGTTGATAAAAGTTTTTTTAGTATCTGACCAGAGATTAGAAGCAAGATTGGGTGATTGATATCATTTTGCCAAATGCAAAGTAGAGAAAATGAAGAGATTTTTGTTCAAAGAGTAAGTTAATTATTAGTGGTTGTTTAATTTGATCTTCTCAGTCTGAGTTTGGGTCTGAAGTACCCTAGAAGGTTGGTTTATTTTGGTAGATTCTCTGCATCATATATATATATGTGTGTGTGTGTGTGTATATATTTATTTATATATATACATATATATGTATATATATATATAAATATATATTGCATGATAAATATGAATGAGATCAAATAAATACATAAAGATATAAAGATATATGTATATAAGTATATATATACATATACATATAAACGTAAACATGTTTAATTTTATATTGAATTCAAATTCGATAACCAATATATTCAAATCGGACTGTTTAAAAATGAATGAAAAATCCTTAAGGCAGTCCACAATGGATGTAGTGGCTTGTCACAAGTATAATGGCGATACTTAAAATAAGGGAGAGAGTGGTTGGTGACAAGAAAATAATGCCATAATAGCGATGCCAATGCATGCAAGATTTGTTTCCATTTTTGTATGTGTCACATCCCCATAAAAAGGACCCTTTGATGTCAGCAATGTGTGGTCAAAGAAGTAATGTTGGAGAGAAAAAAAAATTATTGAGGAATGGAGTAGGGAATGGGTGAAGGTATGGTCACACATTTATTGAGGAATGGCTTACCTTCCCTTGGCCATTCATTATGGTAGGTCATACGGGAAAAGACACAAAGGAAAAATGCAAACTTTAAATTATCACGACCTCCTTCCTTTCCCATTCAATCGGTCAGATATTTTGGAGAAGATAGGAGTAGAGAGAGGTGAGTGCCTTAGAAGATAGATCGAAAAGGGGAGACTACAAATAGAAGAGGGAGAAAATGTTGGGACAATTCAAGAAACTTGAACAGAAGAGATGGAGGCAAAAGAGTTGCAGGAAAGAATGCATTTCTTCTTTACAAGAAGATTTGCCTCTATGCTAAAGAGTGAAAGAATGGCAATGAAAGTGTGTGGGAGAGGAGAGCATGAAAAGGCAATAAAATCACCCAGATAGAAAAAATGAAAGTATTGGAGGTGGAATGCATAAAATATAGATCAAAGAGAGTGCGTAGGAGAAGAAGGGCACAAAGATAGGACAACATGAGAGAGAAGCAAAAGAAAATGCAAAGAAGAGGAGTATAGTGGTGCTAGGATGATACAAATAATAGAGAAACTCAAAGGAAGACACCATTGGCTGGTACAAAATCCAAATTCTCCAACTGTGGTCAATGCCATTCCTGTCTGCAATGACGTGGGTAATCTTGAAAGAGAATTTTGAGAACGATGAATATGTGGACCTTGCATCTATGCTCATTTTGGTTGTGGGATTCTAAACACGTGAGAGATGGGGGAAACGTTAACTCATTTTACATGGAAATAAATGGGCATGTGCATGAACATGGGTTTATGAAGGAAAAAATCTATTTGGTTTTATTTCAAGGAGAGAGTTATTGATTTGTCCCAACTTCAATCCCTATTTTAAGTTGTCTTTGGATCCTACCAAGCCAATGAACAATGTTCAAGATTTGAATATAATAGTCAGTGGAGTCCTCATACCTATTTTGAGTGATTGGATTGTTATCAAGTTTCATTATCTTTTTCCAAGTGGGTTAACTTAATTTCTTGTTTATTTTAGCCTTAAAAACAACTTTTTCTTCATTGAACTAAAATGATATATAAAGCTAATAAACACTTTATTTAGATTGAGGCTATTTCCCCATTTTTGGGTATATTCGATCCTAGCAACTAAAAATGATGTCCTTTTAAAGCCTGTAAACTTTCATCAAATATGAACTCTCCTAATCATGGAAGCTCTAGATTCTTGCATAGATATGACACACCACATGATATAATATATTTGAATGATTAGTTATCAGATATATATTTTTATAAATATTGTTGTGTGAATAAATATATGTCAAACATGTTGGTAATATATCAAGAATTTGGAACTGTTCTACATTATGTCTCTTGGTTGGTGTATGTGGTAAAGGATGTGATAATTTGTATTGATTGGTTTCTCATAATAATCCTTTGCATCAAAATGTAGTGAATTGAGGAAAGCATATACCAATAACCTTAAGACATCTCCAATCCTTATTTTATCTACACTTCCATCCATAATTGTATGATTCAAGAGTAGTTTTAAAGCTACTATGTGTTGCTAAAAAATGTTGAGCCTATTAGCTAAAGGTTGCTATTGTAAAAAATATAGGATTTTAGTAAAATAATATTTTTACACATGAAGGAAAGGAAGGATAAATAGACCTAATAATTTGGGGTTAACTAGCTATCCAAACTATTGTTGAAAATGAAGGTAAATTTGTAGCTAAATACTTGTAAAATTATGTGACTGTAAATCCAATTAAGTGTTCTTTGTCACAATTATCCAATTGTATGATAAATCTGATTAGATACAATTCTTTGTGAATGATTTTTTGTTTAGATCCATTTTACCATTTGTAGAATAGTAGACTGAAGTTTTAGAAGAATAAGACAAGAATAGAAGTTACACAACATTTACATGGAGAAACCCTTTCAGGAAAAAACTCCACCACTAGAATCAATAGAACCTTCAGAATAAGATTACAATAATATAGTATCAATCTCTGCTTGATATGCTTACTTGCCTTCAAAAAACTTCTTCACAACTTGTAAATAAACTCAGATGAAACTCTATTCAACTTGCTACAATTAAATAGACAAGTATTTTCCTTGTAAACTCCAAAGATTTGACAATTACAAGAGGATAAAGATCCTCACAAATATCTACGCCATAATCGTGCAAGTAGAGTTTTCTCCATGAAAAAAAATGTCAAACCAAGCCCTTCATCAATTTGGGCATCCCAAACTGAATTCTTGATTGATTGATGATTATGAAGATATCTTAGAAGTTTATCCTCAAAGTTGGTGCCCACCAATGGGCCCCACTTAACTAAGCCTTGTAAATATCTTCTCATGCAAGGGTGTTAACTTCAAGATGTCAACTTGGGTGCCCAAGTTGGGTCCAAGTCAATCTTTGTTAACTGAAACATATCTATCCACCTTTCATGCAAACTTCATGCATGATTGATCATCCCCTGTTAACTGAAAGTATCAACCTGTCATCTGGCATGCAACTCAAGTCAATTTAGTTAACAAGTATACAACTGAACTTAACTACATGCAATTGAAGATAACTGAACCATAATTGAACTAAACTAAACTAAACATAATTGAACTAAACTAAACTAAACTACTACTGAACTGAACTGATACTGAACTAATAATACGACTCTACTCAAGTAAATATCAATCCCTATTTTGTAGGAAGCATGATATGCATTTACTAAAGTGTTGTCAATCCTCCAAACAGTTAACTTAATCAAGGTGTGTCCCACCTTCCATGTGGGCATCCCACATGTTCCTACTATTTAGGAATAATTAAAAATGTCAATTTACATGTTCATTTCATAATAATTTAATATCTTTCTAATCCTAGTGTTGGGGAACACTTTCCAAGGACTTAGGAGATACATGAAATATGTTTAGGATTGCAATTAAATGTCATCCTATTCCCAACATTCTCCCACTTGACATTATACATTGCAATTATTCAAAACAAGCAATCATTATTATAAATCAAGTACAAGACTCAAAGCCAATGGCCTTCCTACACCAACAAATCAATTCATGCCAACTCCAAATGCAACCTGCATAATCATGAAGCTACAAGGAAATGATTAATTACTCAAAATCAAGAGAGCTTATTTGTAGGAATTGGTTTCTTAAGATAATATGCAGCATTGATCAAAGTGTCAACTTTCTCAATCAATACTTTCCCACTCTCAACCATTTCTCACACAAAGTGATACTTATCATCAACATGCTTAGTACGAGCATGATACATAGGATTTTTGGCTAAACACATAGCTCTCTTGACTATCACATTCAAGTCTAATATGCTTGCAATTAAAACCAATACCTTTCCCAAGTCTCTGTAAGCAAATTGCCTCTTCATAGGCATCTTAAACCGTTGAGTGTGTTGAACTCACATTCAACCAAGGTGTAGGCTCCTCGATCTTTTCTATTGAAAAATATTTTCTTGCTAGTAACCATTCCAACACATGTCTCTAACCATAAGAGAACTCAAACCTCACCTATGTCTCCAAGTATCCATGATGACCTGTATCCAACCAATCCATGCCAAACTCTAAATGCAACATAGAACTATCATGAAGTAATCAAGCAAATGATTGATGTACCCAATACAAAGAGAACTAATATGATCAATGTCAAAGCTCCAATCTTGAAGATAAACATGACATCCATGATCTAACCATCTCCTCCAAGGATATCACATGCACCATAACATATATACATCCTAGTCTCAAGAGAACAAGTACCATTCCAAACTATAAATGCTACATAGAGTAAACCATGACATAATAGCAACCACTCTAAACCAAGAAAACATATCTCCAATCACATGAAGATAACCTTACCAATGATTCATCCACTTCATTGCCAACAACTCCCACTGAATCGTGGTACCGAGTTGCACATGGTATTGTGACTACCATCCTCTTCATGAAGATCACTCTAAAACATCAAGCAAAGAGTTATCGTAATCAATATTAGATGAAATAACCAATGAATCATTATTGTCATCTAAGGATTACTCTTTAGAATAATCATAACTCTCTTTCTTGTTCTTACAATGCTTCTTCACATGTCCCGATTTCCCACAGTTCCAACAAATTACCTTACTCTTACCAGGGGTTTTAGACGGTCCTTTGGACTTACCCTTTCCTTCCTTGTCTCCCTTAGGTTCCTTTTTCTCATGCCTACCTCTTACAAACAAGGGATCTTGGATTCCCTCTTTAGACTTCCTCCTCATCTCCTCTGATAGGAGAGTAGGAATTATATTTTCCATCTTAGGATTTGCACCACTACCACTGATAGCAACAATTAGATTTTCCCAAGACTCTAGTAAAGAACAAAGTAACAAAATGAATTTATCTTCATCTTCTAGCTTTACATCTACACATGCTAACTGACTCATAATCAAATTAAAAGCATTTAAATGATGTGCAATAGAGTCACCATCTTTCATCTTTAAAGAATACAACTGTCTTTTCAGATACAACTTATTAGTAAGACTTTTGGTTTGATAAATATCACCTATTCTCTTCCAAAATTTATATGTAGTAGTTTCATTTGAAACATTCAAGAGAAGAACATCAACAAGCCATAATCTTATGGTCCCTCTTGCCTTCTTATCAATCTTATCCCAGTCCTCATCTAACATCATTGTAGATGGCTTCTTATCATTACAAACAACTAACCACTGATCTCTTTCTTCAAGAAGATCCTCCATTTTTAATTTCCAAGTCTCATAATTAGATCCATTGAATCTTTCAATATCTAGATGAGAATTAGAAGTCATTGCAACAAACTTAATTTTCAAATCTGCAATAACACAATAGTAAAAGCTCCCACTATAGCCAAAAACCTTCAAACTTTTAAGAGAAAGGCATCCCAAACCCTTAACCAACCACTAGCTCTGATACCAAATTTTGAAAATGAAGTTAAATTTGTGGCTAAATACTTGTAAAATTATGTGATTGTAAATCCAATTAAGTGTTCTTTGTCACAATTCTCCAATTGTATGATTAATCTGAATAGGTACAATTCTTTGTGGATGATCGTCTATTTAGATCCATTTTACCATTTGTAGAATAGTAGACTGAAGTTGTAGAAGAATAAGACAAGAATATAAGTTACACAACATTTACGTGGAGAAACCCTTTCACGAAAAAACTCCACCACCAGAATCAATAGTGCTTGTATTATTTAACCTTCAGAATAAGATTACAATAATATAGTATCAATCTCTACTTGATATGCTTCCTTGCCTTCAACAAACTTCTTCACAACCTACAAATAAACCCTGATGAAACTCTCTTCAACTTGCTACAATTAAATAGAGAAATTTTTGCCTTCTAAACTCCAAAGAGTTGACAATAACAAGAGGATAAAGATCCTCACAAATATCTACGTCGTAATAGTGCAAGTAGAGGTTTCTCTATGAAAAACAATGTCAAACCAAGCCCTTCATCAATATGGGTGTCCCAAACTGAAGTCCTGATTGATTGATGATTACGAAGATATCTTAGAAGCTTATCCTCAAATTATGCACCCACAAATGGGCCCCACTTAACTGAGCCTTGTAAATATCTTCTCATGCAAAGGTGTTAACTCCAATATGCCAACTTGGGTGCCCAAGGTGGGTCCAATTCAATCTTTGTTAACTGAAACATATCTCTCCACCTTTCATGCAAACTCCATGCATGATTGATCATCCCCTGTTAACTAAAAGTATTAACATTTTATATGTCATGCAACTCAAGTCAAATTAGTTAACTAGTATACAACTAAAATTAACTACATGCAATTGAAGATAACTGAACCATAACTGAACTAAACTAAACTAAACCGAACTAAATTGAACTGAACTATTACTGAACTGATAATACCACTCTACTTAAGTAAATATCAATCCCTATTTTGTAGGAAGCATGACATGCATTTATCGAAGTGTTATTAATCCTCCAAGGAGTTAAATTAAGCAAGGTGTGTCCCACCTTCCATGTGGTCATCCCACATGTTCTATTCTTTAGGAGCAATTACAAATGTCAATTTACATGTTAATTTCATAATAATTTAATATCTTTCTAATCCTATTGTTGGGGAACACTTTCCAAGGACTTGGGAGATACATGAAATATGTTTAGGATTGCAATTAAATGGCATCCTATTCCAACAACTATGTCATATTTTCATGATTATGAATTAAGCCTTTCAAGGTTAAATTATTTCTTTTTTATGTTTAGACTTCCTCATAGACAAGAGGGGGAGAGAAAACTTATTCTTAAGTTTCTATATAGAAAAAGGTGGTATAGAGGGGTGGATTAAACCTCTAGTTGTAAATGTACCCTCCTGCTATAAACAAGGAATAAGGTATCTACTTAGTATGAGTTTGACTTCGTTTAGCAACATTACAACCATGCTATACCAAAAATATTTTTAATATTGAAACTCGTTACTTTTGATAATCCATTGATACTATGATAAATGCTTTCTATGACTACATGATGTCTATCAATCTCTTAAATATAGGAACCTTGATATTGAACTTATTAATTAAACTTATAATGAAGTGCGATACAAATTGTACACCAATTAGAAGGAAACTATCATTAATTTGAGAGTGTTATTGAGATTGACTTATGAGATAAATCTTATGTAGCATCTCTTGATACCCTACTAATGACCATTAAGTTCAAGTTTAGTTTAAATGGAAAGTATGAATAGTTATCTAGTTTGAGAACTAAGCCCTTACAAGAATAACAAGTTACACCATAAGGTAAATGAAACCGGAAGATCAAGAATATTATTAGTAATATTGTTAATGGGTTATGTTTTCATATGCTCGTCTAATGGAATAGTGCTAGATTTTTGCATGATCAAATAAAAAGGAACTATCCCTTAATCGGTGAATTTTTTTAGATTGGGCTAAGATACAATCATTTTTAATCATACAGTATGGCATCTTTTAATTTAAACATGGCACCTTTGCTAAATTATTCTATCATTGGAAAAGTACGTCCTTGATCACTATTGCATGCTAGAAATTTGAACAAAGGAAAGTTATACTTGATCCTTACTTGGACCCGCTTTAAGGCTTTTGATGTAGTCAAAGCTTGATAGCAATATTTTGACTACTATTATCAAGGGAGGTACACTCTTTACTATAGACCGATTCTTAGATTGATTCTAGTTAGCATGGAAACCTATACTCAGGTATGCTTGAATCTCCATTCTAGGAGAGATATACCATGGATAACCATATTCTTATCAAAACCTAATGAATCCTTATTCTCCTATGTAAGAGAATATTAATGTGTAGATCCCTATGTTGAAAATTATATGTTATTATCATCAAGATACCAAATGTGGCATGATATCCTTGATAGGAAATTGTAATGGGTTTGGTGATGCTCACATTGAATATGGAATGATAAGTATGGTAAGGTTTAAATTGAGATTTTTGCATGTGTGGACGAAAGTGTCCTGATTGATGTGTAGGTATTCTTGAGATGAACCTATAAGAGAGAGAGTCAAGACATTCTTGGAAAACAAGATTATAAATAAAATGGTAGGATTGTGACCCAAGACCTCAATATCCTTAAGGGGGGAGTGTTAGTAAACCTTGATGATGGGAAATTGTGTATATGCAACCTATGAGAGATCTTGTAAGGAGAACTGTGTGTGACTTTGACCCGTTTGGAAGTAGGAACGTAGGCGGTCCTTGGGCAAAGGATGCCTCTGCGACCTCAAGTCTGTAGGGGGTTTTAGGGGGATAACTCCAAGGGTTGGGATTGTTCCTAATATATTTGACCTTCTCCCTTTAGTAGGCTTTAGTTTGAGGTTGAATGGGTACCAGATGGTTATGAATGAGTTAAGGGAATCTAATATTGTGTATTCAATACATAATATGCTTTTATATAATAAGCGAAGATTGACTACTTTATAATGGGTATTTGATTATATGTATATATGATGGGTAAAGTCCATGTCGTGTTGGTTCCATGTATCTCTTATGTGTCTATGTAATTCAAATCCATATTTATGTGTTTATGTATAGGCTTGTATATCTATGGATAGAGATTGAGATTCATGTTATGTATGACCCGCCCAAGAGTGAACCTCCGGGATTTTTGACCAGTGTCAAGCAGTCATTGGACCATGCCAATGATCGATGTCTGGGCTACTGCTAGGGTTTAGTCAGCATTCACCTAGTTCATAGAGGTGAAGGTAGCGGGCTACCCTGGTTATGATACGGTTGTAGCGGTTGCATGGGTAGGGACCCATCCATGTGGGTAATGGTAATTTGGAGCTAACTGTGTATTGAGAGGGTTCACTGGCTGTCACTGGTAAGCACAAAAGTGACCGATGCCAAGTGTTACCCAAGATTGTGAAGAAGATAGCTTAAAATATCACTAAGGACACAAGGTGGTATATGTTGGGAGCTCCTTCTTCTTGGGTGGGTAGACTTGTCGCTAGTGGCCTATAGGTGATTGAAGTCAGATTCCACCGGATTTGGTACGCTCATTGCTTGGGGAAACCCTTGGGATGGTTGACAAAGCCACGGTGTAGTATGGGATGCATTGAATCCCCTCCCATTTATCAAACTACATGCTTAGCCTTGTGGGGTTGAGGACGGACCCGTAGTGTAGTATGGGATGCACCAAATTCTCTTCCCATTTGTCCAACAGTGTAGAAGATTGAGGAAAGGATAGGACTCACGGTGTAGTGTGCAATGCACCGATATTCTTTCTATATGGGATGCATTATGGACATGTGTTAGCCATTGTAATGTGTTATTCAGCCTTTGTTATTGTGTTTATGTGATGTATGGTGGAGATCGTCACTGTGTTTAGGTGATGTATGATAGAGCTTGTCATTGTGTATTTGTGATATATTTTGGAGCCAGTCACTAATGTAATTATGATATACGAATGAGATAATAATTGTGGTACTTGCAAAGTACATATGAGCTAATCACCGTTCTACATGTGATTTGTGTATGATCCAACTACTGTTGTACTTGTATTATGTATGAGCTAATCAACTTGTGTATATGGGAGTATTCTCCTGATGACCATTGTGTACAATCTTTGAGGTTATGGTATGAATGATCTCTTCTGAATATTTTGAATGTTTGTACACTAGCATTTGGTAATAATTGGTATGGACCCAAAACTTGATGGAAAGATTATTATGATTATATTATAATGGACTATGTTGATAGCTTACATGTACTAAATTAATAGTTATGGGTTAAGGTGAGATAATAGATCCCATACAAGAGGAGAGATTGAACTCCCTCTTTCATTGTGGGGTGAACTAGGGCGCCTTTGATTCCCACAAGGGGATATGTAGGCAGTGTCATCATGAACCCTCGAGGCTTAGGTCGTAGGTCTAGGAAAGACCTTAACCGTGGGACCTTAACACTGTTTTGTGCAAACATATATTTAGCAATAATGAGTTGATTCCACCATGGAATGGGAAAGTATTTAAGTTAACAATATTAAGCTTCAAGGAAGTTGCTCATTCATTTAAGTTGGTGCATTGTTATTAAAAAAATATATCGTGCCCGAGATGGAGATTTTACATTGGTATCAGAGCAACCAGGTTCAAATGTTGGACCTATGAGGATCACTTGACTTTGGGTTAAGTATATTGTCTTACACTACCGCCTAACCATAACCAAGTTGGTCACTCGATATTTACATAATTGTTTTGAATAACCTAATAGAATTTTAAGCTTGTGATAACACATGACTAGTCATAACCAAGAGTACCTAGATTGGTACAAAAGGGAATTTTGATATATGAATTGTAAAAAAAAAAAAATTAGAGTGTGTAGCAGAAGGTTAAGGCATTTCTTGATTTCTATTGTCCCTAATTCACTAGTTGGATTTGATTTTACCACTTGTAATGTGGAAAATTTCATGGTATATTCAAAAGTAAATTAAAAATACATGGTGTGCTTGATTGTAAAGAGTGGTCTTGATGCATGGTATTTTGGTACTTTGCACGGGTTAACTAATTAATATGTGTACTTGATGGTATAATGTTGACCTCTCTAAAGATATATCAACTTATAAATTCAAAAAGAAGGATTGGATTAAGTAAAAATGCATATTCGAGGATATATTTTAATATGCACCCTCTAAAATCTTATAAAAATTATTCCAAAATGCTCAAATTAAGAAAAAACATAACCACTTGAGAGACAAGGATAGGGGTTCAAAAGCAAATAACTTGGCTAATAATCCAATTTTTTAAGAAATTAATAAATGCAACCTTCTAATAAGTTGAGGACAACTTATCCTAAGGGGCGAAGGATGTCACATCCTTATAAAAAGGACCCTTTGATGTCAGCAACGTGTGGTCAAAGATGTAACGTTGGAGACTATGAATACGAGATTCACCTTACTCCCTTCGAGTTTGGTTTTTGACTAAGCATTGGCCCGTGCCTTCAATGAATATCATCGGCCCCTTTTTTATTGTCATTGCGGCCTCTGCCACATGTCCGCTCATCACTCTTCGAAGGAATTTTCTCCTTGCTCTTCTATCGGCCCCCGAAATGCTCCCACGTGTCTTCACTGTGGGTTATTTTGATTGCTTCCTTTCACCTCCTCAGCGGTCCTCACCCGCGTGCCATGTAGCTCCCATTCGCATAAGGATTTGGCAGGCCCCACAGGCAGCGTCTATAGTAAACATTTTGCTACATGTCATCTTGGCGCAAGTTTCCAACAAAGGAAAGGGAAATCAGCCACTGACAGCGAAATGTTGCCACGCGTCTCTTCATCGCATTCTTCTTCAACACAAGGAATGAAGCAAACAATGGGCTGCAAAATGTTGGCATGTGTTCTAACCACCTTTCTAAAGAGGTGACACTTGTCTGCATGGGAATTTGTTGGACCACTACCATCATTCGCAAGGGGATGCACTTGAATGGAGGGTGACCAAATCTTATGGCCTGAATCTTTTCTGTTACAATGGCCGAGGGAAATCATGGCCACAACATTATTGCTCAGGATTCATAATCTTTTCGGTTGCTGCTCGTCAAGCAATGGAAAGCTCATTATAAATACTACTCTTTGCTTCTAAAGAGGGGTTCCAGAGGTTCAGAGTTCGAAGATTACATATTACATGTTCTGAGTTCAGCAACTTTTAGAATTACACTTTTTGGAGAGACTAAGCCTTTTTTATTGTTTAGATTATTGTAAGAACTCACAGAATATTCCATTGTTTGGCCTCTCTATTTCTTATGCTATTGATAAACTTTATACTATGCCATTATTGTTTGAATGGTTTATTTGTTGTAATTCTATAATTTGAATACAAGTTTGTTGGTTTAGATCATGTCTTTCAACTCTTCTTTTCAGTAAATGGGTGTGATGATTATTTTATGTCATTGAATGAGTTGTTCATGCTACAATCCTTAAATTCTATTATTCTAGGACATGGTAAATTGTTAAGTGGGCCCTTAGACCATATCTAAAGGATAGGTTTATCGTGTCTTTTATCTAAATTTTGGCGTATCGCCCTAGTTAGAGCCTTTATTTTTATATTTGCTTATGTTTCCCATTCCAAAACCCCAATTACAGAATAAGTTGGCTTCTTTAAAAATTTGGAGGTCACTCAGTTTAGCGCAACAAGTCCCCCATAAATTGAGTTTCCCACAAAGGGCTATTACCTTGCCAATTTTTGGCATCAACAGTTTTTCTTTTTCTTGGCACGCCCAGTCGGACTGAACTTAAATGAACCTAATTTTAAGAAGGGTGTATGAGCCATCAACCTGTTACTAGGTCCCAAACAACAAATTAATCCTATTTTATTAGTACCACCATTAGGGACAGTACAACCCGCAACCCAATTAGTGAATGTTTCGCTTCCTCCTCCCTTTATGCTAGCCATGTTGTCTGCCACTAACAGAAATTATGTGGCATGGGACACCAAAATCCCCCTTGTTGCACCAGTATCACCTATCATTTGGGCCACTATCCTAGTTTCCGCCCTAAAGGCTATACCTAAATTTATCGAAGATGGCTAAAGAACACCATCTGAACATCTACAAGATGTTATGGATGTATGTCGCGTACATGTCGTTATAGGCAAAAATATAGTGCTAAGGTTGCTCGCAGCCTCCTTCAAAGGAAAGGCACTAGATTGGTACCGGACGCTGCAAGCAAACACTATCAGTGCTTGGGATGAGCTTGGAGATCCCTTTTACCAAATATTCTCAAATGACAAAGACCGGTCCTCACTATATTATTAGCTCTTGGTAATAAAGTGAGCCCCACACGAAGCCATGGTTGACTTCAATGCTTGGTTCCATACAAGTTGGTAGAGGATTCAAGTTGATATTCATCTGCTGCCTGATCTGGCATTCATGTTCTACTTGAAGTCTATCAATCCTGACATTTCAATGATGATTCAGTCTCTCGGTGGGACCACACTACCAGGCACATATAGCGTCATTGTTAAAGTAGAGAACAATTTGATAGACGCTAGAAAATTGCCACCTTAGCCCATCATTCCCATATTCCCAGAAATATTGCTTCCTGCCAAGGAGATTCCTTCTACCATTGTACCAAGTCCTCCTCAATCCATGTATGCATATCTAAGCGCACCGCAAAAATGTTGCCTCTACATCTTGCTCTTCAAAGGAGATGAGCGAGTTCAAGGAAATGTTGTGGACTATTTTCAATGATATAATTGTCATCAAGCAAAACTAGGTAGCACCCTCGAGGCCGAGCTACCAAAATTATCAAGGTGGGAAACCTTCTTACAAACAATACTAGTTCCAAGGAGGTGCTCGTGCCAATCCGCAGGTGCAAACAACAAATCAAATAGTACCGGTACCTTCCCCGCTACAGAGCGCTAATCTAAGTTCGAGCAGAGAGCTAACTGCGGGGAAAAACAATTTGATTGATGACACCAACCCCTAGTGCTTCCCTTGTAGCGATTCACATAGGCCTTGAAATTACTTGCGCGACAACCTACAACAAAAGTTAGCGGAGCAGTGCAGCCAAGGCACAACATTAGATCCTAGAAATTATGTGTATACATCCTCGCAAATGGACAATGTGGTGCTCACTGTGCAAATGCAGGGGATGTCACTAGAGCAAGAAGTGGACATCACTCCCAATCACACACTCTTCTCATGGATGGAAGAAGAAGAGGCGATGTTTTCCAATGACACGTCCACATCTAAAACACTATAAGTAAAGTCCAACTACAACACTCGCTCGAAGAGGATATTTACGGATGAGCCAGTCGCTCCGCAACTAGTCAGTCTACAGCCTAAAAGTGCTTCTAACCAGATGCCTAGTACCTCCACAGTGGTGCCGCAATGCCGACCGCAAATGAAAATTGTTATAACAAGAGGTAAGGAGCATAAAACTCTAAATCTACCACCGTTCAATGTGGTGGAACAATTGAAAAAATCATCCGCCAATGTGTCTCTATGGGATATTCTAGCCATCCCAGAACAAAAGACGCTACTAAAGAAGGCTCTCTAGGAAGACGTTAGCGCAACACTGATGGAGAAATTGCCCAAGGAAAGGGCTATTGATCAACCATCTACCAAAGTTCTTACAAATAGCATAGCGGAAGCCCCTGCTGAAGTAAGAGATAAGTCGAAGCCTCAACCCTTCTTCTTAACTCTCATTACAGGGGATAAATTATTACACAATACCATGATTAATTCTGGTGCCTGTGCTAGCACCACAGTTATGCCTAAGCAAATAGCTAGAGCTTTAGGACTCAGATATGAACCCCTAAAAAGGGGAGTGATGCAGCTTGATGGAAACAGAGTCAAAACTGTAGGTTTCATCAAAGCACTCCCCTTGACCTTATTTGCTTTCCCTAGTATCATAGTGCCGCAAGACACTATGATCATAAATGTTCCCCCATGTTCGGCCTCTGTCTATCCTGAGAATTTACTTCAAAAGTGGATGGATATCTATCCTTGGATTGGCCGCATTTGATCCTTAGGACCAAGCATGGTGCAAAAATAAAGATAGAATCTGAAGCTTTACACTCGAAACATGTAGCTGATGAAGCCATGATCAACTTTGAAGTCGTGCACACCTCTATCACCAAGCAAGAAATGTATTGCACCGAGCTACTAGAAGATGAAAAAGTTACCAGAGATTGGGATGATTAAGAAGATGTCCTCTTGAGTGAACATATAGATACTGACCCTTTCGGCAACTACCATGCTACCGGGTTGGGCACCTATTTCATCTACGATAAAGATCAAGTGCTCCTGAAGGTTGTCAAGGAGTCCAAAAGCGGTCAAGCCTTAGAACTATGGGCATTGCACTTCAACGGAGCAAGATGTAAGGTCAGTGCAGGAGCTGGGATATATTTAATATCAGTAAAAAATGAAAAGACACTAAGGTCTTTCCGCTTCTAGTTCACTTTCGTGAACAATGAAGCTGAATACGAAGGACTGGTGCAAAGTTTAAGCCTTGTGGAACAGATGGGCATAAAGCAATTAATGGTCTTCAGAGATTCTAAACTAGTATTCAATCAAGTTTGAGGAATTTCTGCAGCCAAGAATGTCTACATGCGATCCTATAGACACCTAGTTTGGGACCTGATTGAGGGTTTTGAAGCCTTCAATATTCAGACAGTGCCGCAAGAATAGAATACAAATGCAGACCACATGGCAACAATCAGATCCCAGTTTGATCTTGCCTCCAACCTCATTCACAACAAACACTCGATACGAGTGATAGTCTGAGTAGCCATTCCAGATAATGACCAAACCTGGCAAGTGTTTGACATTGATGAACACATTGCCTCATTCATCTAGTAGTCGGGAGAATTTTTTGACCAGCTCCAACCGAAGATCGTCAAATCCTATGAAGGACAAATCATCCAGCTAAAATCCAACAAGCTTCCAAAGGGATTGGTCACTCTCAAGAATCTCTTTGATAGTGACGATGTGAGAATTGACAAACAGAAGTTTGTAGCAGACAAAGGTGACTATGTGGACCTTTAGGCCAGAGATGGAAGAAAGCTCAAAGTTGGGAAGGATGTCTTGCATCATGATAAAGAAAGACTTATTGACTTCTATGAAAAATATGAAGGGGTGGTGGCCTGGTCATATGATGACCTTAGAGGATATGATCCCGACATCATTCAACACACAATAGAGTTGGTAGAAGGTGCAAAGCCTGTCCACAAAAAATAGAGGCCAGTCAATCTAAAGATTGAAGCGCTAATGGCACAAGAAATAACAAAGCTAATCTAGTCACAAATTGTCTTCTCGATTAAGCATAGCATGTGGGTATCCAACCTACTCCCAGTCTGAAAGAAGAATGGAGATATTTGTCTATGTGTAGACTTTCAGGACCTAAATAGAGCATCCCTGAAGGATCATTACCTGCTACCTTCAATGGAGTCAATCCTCCAAACAATGGTAGGATCAGAGATGTTTTCCCTGTTAGATGAATTCTCTGGTTACAATCAGATCTAGGTTGAAGAGGAGGATCAACATAAGACAACGTTCACTACCAAGTGAGGAATGTTTTCATACGCTAAGATGTCGTTTGGCCTCTCAAATTTAGGAGTTACCTTCCAGCAGGCCATGGATATCGTTTTCAATGAACTAATCAACAAGATTATCCTAATCTATTTGGATGATTTGATAGTGTTCTCCAAGTCCAAGGATGATCATTTTGATCATCTTGAGATGGTGTTCAAGAAATACCAAGAGTATGGGATATCCCTGAACCCAAAAAATATGTCTTCGGAGTACCGCAAGGAAGTCCAAAGAAGGAATTTCAATTGATCTCAAGCAGGTGAGAGCAATCAAAGAGCTTCCCCTTCTAGTCAACAAGAAAGGTGTTCAGTCCTTCTTGGAGAAGGTAAATTTCGTTAGCAAATTTATTTCTAATTTTGTAGGAATAATTAGGCCAATTATCCTAATGTTGAAAAAGGATCAAACATTTAAATGGACAAAAGAAGCCAGAGAAGCCATTGAGAAGGTCAAGAATGATATCTCTTCCGCTCCTGTTCTGGTCAACCCAGACTTATCAAAGGAATTCATAATGTATGTATTCAGTAGCAATTCAAGCATTGCTACTGTCTTAACTCAGCAATATAACGAGGGAAAGGGAGAAAATCCAATAGAATTTCACTCTCAGATCCTGAAGGAATATGAAACAAATTACAACTTTGTAGAAAGGAAAGCGTTCGCAATAGTTAAGGCACTCAAGAAGTTCTGACACCTAATCTCTTGCAATAAGGTGATTGTCTATGTTGCACATTCCAGTGTGCGTGAAGATATCATGGAAGGAGAAATCACCGAGAAAAGAGCCAATTGGATCACCAAGATCCTTGAGTATGACATCGAGGTCAAGCCTACAAAGACTGTTCGGGCAAGAGGACTGTGCGAGTATCTTGCGCACAATGAAGAAATGGCCACCGAAGAAGAGCGGTCGGAACTAGTCCTAACAAACAAGTCAGAGTCTGAAGGTTGTTGGATGGTAGATAGAGTAATATTTATGCACACAGGAAAATATTTTCCTAGTCTTCCTTCTCAGAAGAGGAGATTCTACCTACTACAAAACAATGGATTCGTGCTCATTGAAGGAATCTTGTTCAAAATAAATTTTAACAGCATTTTATTGAGATGTGTTACCACAAAGCAAGCAAAAAGGATCCTTGACACTTACCACAATAGTCCTACAGGTGATCATTTCTCTGCAAAGACAACCACCATCAAAATCATGTGTGCGGGGTACTTTGGCCAACACTATTTCATGATTCCTACTCCTTGGTAAAAGTGTGCAAGGAATGTCAGTTCTTTGCTAGAAGAAGAAATAATTTTGCAATGCCTCTCAATCTAATAGTGGTTGATGAGCCATTCACACAATGGGGTTTGGACTTCATTGGAATGATCAACCCAGCCTCCAGTGCAGGACATAAATGGATCTTAACAGCCACAGATTACTTCACGAGATGGACCAAAGTCATGCCACTAAAGAATGTGACAAAGGCAGAGGTAGTGGATTTCTTAGAAGAGCTGGTAATGAGATTTGGACCGCCCAAAACTATCATCTTTGACAATACTAAGGCTTTCCTGGGGTCCAAGGTAAGTCAATTCGCACTTACACATGACATATTCCTTAAAGCATCGTCAAATTACTACCCGTAGGGGAACGACTTAGCCGAGTCAATAAACAAGAATTTGGTTTGACTCCTCAAAAGAACTGGGCCAAAATATCAAAGGGAGTAGCACAAAAACCTCCGAGCAGCACTCTAGGCAGACCACATAACTCCAAAGCAAGTCCTCAAGACTTTGTCGTATGAGCTAGTGGAAAAGAAGCTTTATTGTCTATCTGTATAGAGATTCTAGTGTTGTAGTTGCTAAAATCTCTCAAAGTGGAACAAAATAGTGCAATGGAGGTGCGGTTAGCCAAGTTTCTAGAAGTACAAGAAAAAAGGGAAAATTCCCTAACTGACATGACTAACCACCAGCAAATGGTTAAAAGGTGGTTTGACAAGAAAGCGTTTGACCAAGGTCTAAAGCGCAGAGACTTAGTGCTAAAATTTAATTAAAGAGCTTCAAAGCTAGGTTAGCACGGAAAGTTTGATAGCCTTTGGGAAGGCCCGTTCAAAATAATTCAATGCAAATAACACAATGCATATGAGTTAGAGACTATGGAAAAAGAAGCACTGGGAATTCTGGTCAACGAGATTCGCTTGAAATTATTCAATTAAGCTTGCTTACCATACCCATGTAAATATGTTTATAATGTGTTTCCCTTCTTTCCCTTTTGTTTTGTTGGCCAGTCTTTTTATTTATTCTATGGTTTGAGGCGGAAAAGAACAAGTGGCCCATTATTACAAAGAGTAAGGGAAATAAACTCATAGT
Source organism: Sequoia sempervirens (assembly GCA_007258455.2). NCBI lineage: Eukaryota > Viridiplantae > Streptophyta > Pinopsida > Cupressales > Cupressaceae > Sequoia > Sequoia sempervirens. Next base: position 21,998 of record VDFB02040006.1, on the reverse strand, counting down.
CGAATAGAACAGGAAAATTAAACACCCACATGCAGAATTGATACATACATGCTAAAAAAAGGAAAAGATGACCTAGCTGTTGAATCCAAAAGAAGACAACGAGATGGTTATATAAGGATATATTTTCATTATATATATGCTTTGATATTTACATTTTCAAAATGGCTCAAAGGCCATGCTTCCAAAAGCATATAAGTCTATCCTGCTTCTTTTATATATATTACGAAAAGCCTTTTTTAGGCATGTATACAAAAAACAGACTAATCACTATGAGATTTTTCAAAAAGAAAAAAAGAAAGACACAAGTCTTTAGTTCACGACATGGGCAACAGCAATGGATGCATCAAAAACAATGCCCATAATATACTTATCAACAAGGGTATTATCAATAGTAGCAGCATCATCCAATGGAGCAAAAGCAAGCAGAGGGAACACCACGTTCCTGAAGTCCGTGTACCAGTCGAAGTCATAGAATGGCACCACGTTGTAGATACAAAATAGGAAGTGGTAGGCTTGAGTTACCCTCTAGCGGTGCTCATCTTGTGACTGGAGGTGAAATCCACTTAGAAATGGCAGCCACAACATGACTATGTCCTCTTCTATAAACCTCTGAAGGTCGCTCGTAATCAGAATTCCCCCACCAGGTGCAACATTTGCAACGACCTCCCCGAGGCTGTTCAGGTACTTCTTGGGGAAAATTTCCTTTACTAGACACAAAATCAAAGGCTTGGGAATTCCTATATCCAACATGGAGGTGAAAAACTGTGAGCACACTTCAGTGTTAACTCTATATCTATCCTCATAATCAAGGCAGTCCCATCCTAAGACCCATTTTATGGCTATGATTGACAGCGAGTGCTTGTTCTTCATCATTCTTTTTAAACGCCTGGTAGAAATCTCACCTAAGAAGGCAGTCTGAGACTTATGTGACACTAGCCTAATTGGGGTGTTCATCCTATCAGACTCTTTGTGATACCTTAAAACTATCCCTGCAAAGCACCTAAGTCTAGCCTATGAAAACGCTACACAAATTGCAAATGCTAAAATGCTAAACCTACCTAATACCAATTTTGCTCAAATCGCTAAGTGTGATTTTGTTATTGCTTAGATTCCTATTTATAGAAAAAGTGAGGAAATGCATGGTAATCTGCTTGCCATAAACATGATATTAATCAAGTACCAACTTGAAAGTTGTGCCCAGGCTTGCTCGAATTTCCCACCCAGTTGTGTCTACTGAGTATGACTTGCTATGTGCAAAACTAATAAGGGCTAATTAATTAGCCTAAGCTGGTGGCAACAATCAGTGGTGTTATGCATGACCAAGGACTGAGGTGTCATTCTCTAGGTGTTTTTCTTTTTCCAAGGCAGAGCTCATATATTTTCAAATATTGATCAAATATTTGGCTTACTCATTCCTTTTGGGATATTAATTGCCAACGCATACAAATGCTTAAGCTACTAGCAAGGTGTCGGCTCAAGTTCCAAGAAAATCGCATTGTACATACAGTTGCTAATTATATTTATGAATTCTTATCAAATCAAAATGGTAAGTAATGCATCTCGTACAAGCCAAAGGGTTGGAAGTACGTGTTGAATTAAATGCAGCAAAGGTAACTCTCATCGACCACCTTGAGAGAAAATAGCTAAGTATTGCATGCGGAATTTTTAGGCACTTAAACAGTCTTTTCAAATACATTTCCTAGTGCATATCTAGAGCTGAAGTAAATTTTCTGAAAAATTCAAGCTAAAGCAAAAAGCTTCCCGCAAATTAACAATGGCAGAAAGTTCAAGCCAAGAAGCTAGGAAAGTGGCAATGCAAAGCTTAGCTAAAGCTTTGCGAGGAGCACCAATGGTTGATGTCTTTGAGAATATTTATTATGCTACACCGATTATGCCTGTAAAGCCAAGATGGAAAAACATAAAGGAGATGGCCAAGCCCAAAAACTACAGAGACTAGAGCTTAATTCAGGAAGATTGGGATAACGTTCATGATCCATTTCTTGCAGATAACCCTAAAGGACTAAGGGAAGTGGCCTGCAAAAGAATGAAGGTGTCAAAATGGGAAATGTCGACTGTAGAAAAGGTAATGTTCAATGGGCTTCCTCAATATATGGTCCCATTTGTGCACTACTACCTAGAATTAGTCGTTGCGGCCATTAAGCATTTCAACCCAAGTACCAGCCCTATTGAGGGTCGGACTCTGTCAGTTAACATTAGCCCAGCTGCCATCTAGAATATGTTGTGTATTCCAGATCCTATGCAAAGAGGAGGGATAACAGTGGAGACATTCACTCCTATGCAAGAGGATCACATATGGAGCACTAGGAATAAGGCTCTAGAATTTTATAACGAAGAAACCCAAAGGATTAAAGTAGAAAGAGAGAAGCCACCAAGAATTCCTGCACCTCACGACACTTTCAAAGAAGACCTAAGATGCTTTTTCAATGTTGGCATTTGTTTTCGTTCTAGATACCAACCAAGAGGTGCAGACTTTTCAGTTGGGCCCATCCTTCCAATTCCATAGGAAAAAATATTACTACTAGTATGATTTTGTATAGCACCTTGCAAATAAAATGATAGAGCAAATTAACAAGTACTAAGTTGAACGAAAGTTCATATTTCTCTCTTATCTTGCTCCATGTTTTTGTATCAAACCCCAGATTTCTTTGATAAGTGGGTAAAGTTGTCTATCTTTGACGAAAAGAAGAGGAAAAAACTAGTTTTTATCTAGACCCCTCTCCTCTCTTCTACTTTTGATTATTACACATTTTTGGATTATTTCTTGACTCCGATTTTGCAAGATTTGCAAGTAGAGGAGGGTATTAATTGGCTCACCTTGACTCAAACAGAGTATATGCAGAATTTCACCCCCAAATGTGACTGGTTTTTTGGAGCATATTTTACATTCATCTGAATGTGAGGCTTCACCTAGGAACCTTTTCTCCTTCCAACATGTGTTACAAATCAAGTGCTTGCCCTTGAATTTTTTCGGCAAGTGTGCATTATTGATATTACCTTCTGCAATGGAAAAAAGGTCAAGAGGAAGGGATTCTTCACCTATCCGCAAAGATTCAAAATAATGGTCATGAAAAAGAAGCAGACACACTCGTTGTTGCAGGATAAGCTGGCTCATTTATGGTTGGTAATGATTTGCGACAAGTGTGATTACAACCCTTTTAATGATCTTCCATATGAGCATCTCAAGGTAACTCACAACCATCGGCCTTACTGGGAGCTAAGGCACAACCTGCTAGAGGATGAAGATGAATTGTTGGTTTACCTAATTTATATCCCCACATAAGACAACAGGCCGCCATGGAATAGGTTCTATTTCGTTGTGGTAGATTATGATGAGAACCATAAAATGGGGAAGGCTCTATACAATAAGCTGAGAAATGAAGAAGAATGGACTAATAAAAAAATCAAAGCCTTTTGGATATATCGCCAAGAAACAAAATGGCCTGATGCACCTTGTGAAAGCATAAAAGAAGATGAATGGTTTGAAAAGCTTTGGGAGGATGAGCACCTTACTTCTGACTCAAGCGCTAGCGGAGGCGACGACCCTGATGAAGGAGAAGAGCAGACAGAAGAGGAAGTTGAGACATCAACATCCTTCACCCAATAAAGGAGGAAGTCTATAGGGAAGCCAGTCTATGTCACTTCAAACATGCGATTGAATATGTCATGAGCCTTGCAAACACTCACTTAGGCCTCAAAAACAACAAGAGTGCCCTAGCAACAACAGTTGGAAATTATCGAAACTGTGGAGATCAAAGACTCCCCGCTCACTAAACGATAGAACACGGAGGCTATTCTGGGAGAAGGATCACAAGAAGCTATCACAAGTCAAGTGCTCACAACAAGCCAAGAGTTTGAAGTAACTAAGAAGCCAACAAGTAGAGCACCGCCAATGTCTAGTTAGCAAGTAATATTCACTTTCGCTTTTCTTGCTTCCCAATCTTTGGTGTCCTCTGCCATTCCCATAGTGCCCATTAATGCAAGTGTCGGCCCCACCTTCTCTACCCCTACCACAATGTTTGCCAGAGGTTTCTCCCAATTCGCCCAGACTGGGCCATCTATCTTAATGCATCTGTGAACCTTAACACCAGCCATCACTGCTCAATCTCTCCTCGCCTCTCTTTCTGAAAGCTTGGTTGCCATTGGAACCCCTATTGCCTCTGCTACCTCAGGTTTGACCCAGTATACCCAGCAAATGGACTCAATTATGACTACCCCCATCACCGCAGCAACTGATGAGCCCTTCCATCGGTTCACAAACCAAACTATGGTAGGTTCCCTTTTTCTCCCCAAAAATTATTAATCTCCCCCAAAAGAAAATGCAGAGGCCTTCTACACTTGTATTCCCTTTTTCCCTACCTCCTGATGCACCTATTGCTAGCGGACTAGTTCAGTCACCATCTAAATTCATATCCCAAGGAGAATCCACAAAGCAAATGTGAGCCCTCAAGATCCAAAAGCAAAAAGCAAAAGATGATAAAAAGGAGGCAGAGTCTAAGGTGTATACAGTTTATAATGAAGTGCAACAAATGTTGAATTTCACCACCATGTACCTGAATGTTGTCAAACCATAAGGGGAGATGTTGTCGGCCAATTACAACATGTATGTCATGGGGCTTGATCTGGCCATAGCTCGACTATAGGATAAGGTAGAACTCATGGAGGAAATGCAACGAGTGGTGACGACCGACTTCCTGAAGTCTAGCCGTCAATTGAAGAAAAAGGAGGAATAGCTAAAGCTTGTGAAGGAAAGGGTTAGTTTCCTAGAAAGAGAAATCACTAGAAGCAGAAGTCGTGTGCTTGTCTAAGAAAGTGTGAACAAAAGAGTTGGAGTGGAGAAAACTCCAGCAGGAACTCAATAAGTCCCAATTCGTTGACCCCACATTGCTCAATGAACTATGAGCAAGGAACCAGAAATATCAATTGACCTTGACAAAGAAAAATCTACAACAAAAGGATAAAGAGTTGGCGGCTCAACATGCTCTATATGAGAAATAATTAGAAAATAATCATATGGACTTTCAGGGCTGAAAGGCCTAGTTAGAAAAGGAGCTCCAAGAGACAAAGTCCTCTCTTAACACAGAGTTGGTGAACCATGCCCGAGCCGAGGAGAACTAGTACAAATAAATAAGTAGCTTCAAGGAGAAACTGGCATCTATAAAAAAAGAGAAATGCAGAATTAATAGATGTTATTAACTCAAAGGATGCAGAGATCACATCTTTAAAGAGCTCTCTCCAAGCCTCCACTGCACAGTCGAATCTCATCCTATTAGCTCGGAAGCTATATATTTCTTATTGGGAAAGGTTAAAGCCTTCTACCTAACACTACAGCTGACGCTTCAGATCATTTTGAAGGCAACAAAATTGAGCCAGGAGGTTCACAAAACAATCAAACAATTCTCACGGTTCATCTCAGAGAAGGTTCCTGAAGCAAAGAGTTTGCTTAGCAAGCTATATACGGTCTCTAATGAAGACCTGGCCAAAGCAGGGATCGAGGATCAAGATATTGTTGCCCAAAAGGCAAGCAAGTTCATCCATTGCCACTCGGCCTTCCAACGAACTAAAGTGGCAGTAGCTACTTTGAACTAGACGATGGACGACACGCGAGAAAATTTCTCCTAACTGAGCGAGATGGGTTTGCCATCCTCATTTCTTGAGGATGGGTTGATCGCCACAACTGAGCAGATTGCAGAAAGAATTGAAGAAAAGGAGCAAGACCCAAATGCTTTCCATATTTTCAGCCATCCTCCCACTGTAGCAGACATTGAAGATGTTATTCATCCTCCTGCATAGCTACTTTTCCATTGCGAGGCGAGGGGCGGTTTACCTGAGGTAATGCCTTATAAAGAAATGTTAGACCTAGGTGGAGCATAGGAAAATTTATGCAATATAGTGAGACCATCTGAGGATGATTGGCCGCCCCTACAGGTGGCCCTTTCCAACTCTAATTTTGTCGCCAATGGATGGCACTCTAGTCTGCGAACCAGAGAAAGTTTTAGGTTCCACGTTCCTCAAAGCGAAACACCCTTGATAGTCACCAGAAGTTGTGAATACGAGATTCACAGTGCTCCCTTCAGGTTTGGTTTTTGGCTAAGTACCGGCCTATGTCTTCAATGAATATCATCGGCCCCTTTTTTATTATCACCGTAGCCTCTGCCACACGTCCGCTCATCGCTCTTCGAAGGAGTTTTCTCCTTGCTCTTCTATCGGCACCCAAAATGCTCCCACGTGTCTTCACCACGGGTTATTTTGATTGCCTCATTTCACCTCCTCATTGGTCCCCGCTCGCGTGCCACGTAGCTCCCATTCGCATAAGGATTTGGTGGGCCCCATAGGTGACGTCTATAGTAAACATTTTGCTATGTGTCATCTCGATGCAAGTTTCTAATGAAGGAAGGGGAAATCAGCCGCGGGCAGCAAAATGTTGCCACACGTCTCTTCATCACATGCTTCTTCAACATAAGGAATGAAGCGAACAATGGGCTGTGAAATACTGCCATGTGTTCTAACTACCTATCCAAAGAGGTGGTACTTGTTTGCACGGGAATTTGTTGGGACCACTGCCATCATTCCCAGGGGGATGCACCTGAATGGAGGGTGACCAAATGCTATGGCCCAAATCTTTTATGTTACAACGGCTGACGGAAATCATGGCCTCAACATCATTGCTCAGGATTCAGAATCTTTTCGGTTGTTGCTCACCAAGTGATGGAAAGCTAATTATAAATATTGCTTTTTTCTTCTGAAGAGGGTTTTCAGAGGTTTGAAGTTTGAGGATTACATGTTACATGTTCTGAGTTTTGCAATTTTTAGAATTACAAGACTTTTTGGAGAGACCGGGCCTTTTTTATTATTTAGATTATTGCAAGAACTCACAGACTATGCCATTGTTTAGCCTCTTTGTTTCTTATGCTATTGATAAACTTTATACTATGCCATTATTATTTGAATGGTTTATTTCTTGTACTTCTACAATTTGAATACAATTTTTTTGATTTAGATCATGTCTTTTGACTCCTCTTTTCAGTAAATGGGTGTGATAATTATTTTATGTCATTGAATGAGTTGTTCATGTTGCAATCCTTAAATTTTTTTATTCTAGGACATGGTAAATTGCTAAGTGGGCCCTTAGACCATATCCAAAAGATAGGTTTATCATGTCTTTTATCTAAATTCTGGCATATCACCCTAGTTAGAGCCTTTATTTTTATATATGCTTATATTTCACATTCCAAAACCCTAATTACAGAAGAAGTTGGCTTCTTTAAAAATCTGGAGGTCACTCAGTTTAGCACAACAAGTCCCCCATAAACTGAGTTTCCCACAAAGGGTTGTTACCTTTCAAATTTTTGGCATCAATAGAGACAAACAACAATTAATGAGGAATGGTGTAGGGAATGGGTGAAGGTATGGTCATGCATTTATTGAGGAATGGTTTTCCTTCCCTTGGCCATTCATTATGGCAAGTCATACGAGAAAAGAAACAAAGGAAAAATGCAGACTTTAAATTATCACAACCTCCTTCATTTCCCATTTAATAGTTGAGATATTTTGGAGAAGATAGGAGCAAAGAGATGTGAGTGCCTTGGAAGATAGCTTGCAAAGGGGAGACTGTGAATAGTAGAGGGAGAAAATGTCAGGACAATTTAGGAAACTCAAACAGAAGAGATGGAGGCAAAACACTTGCAGGAAAGAATGCATTTCATTTGATAGGAAGCTTTGCCTATGTTATAAAGAGTGAATGAAGGGAAATGAAAGTGTGTGGGAGAGGAGAGCATGGGAAGGAAATAAAATCACCCAGATAGAAGAAATGAAAGCACGGGAGGTGGAATGCATAAAAGATAGATCAAAGAGAGCGCACAAGAGAAGAAGGACAAAAAGATCGGACAATGTGAGAGAGAAGTTGAATGGTCGAGCAAAAGAAAATGTAGAGAGGAGTATAGTGGTGCAAGGATGAGAGAAATAATAGAGAAACTCGGAGGAAGATGCCATTAGTAGGTGCAAAATCCAAATTCTCCAATAGTGGTCAGTGTCCTTCCTGTCTACAATGACGTGGGTAATCTTGAAAGAGAATTTTGAGAATGATGAATATGTGGACCTTACATCTATGCTCATTTTGGTTGTGGGATACTAAACACATGAGATATGGGTGAAACGATAACTCATAGTACATGGAAAGAAATGGGTGTGTGGATGAACATGGGTTTATGAAGGAAAAAATCTATTCATTTTTATTTCAAGGAGAGATTTATTGAGTTGTCCCAACTTCAGTTCCTATTTGAAGTTGTCTTTGGATCCTACTAGGCCAATGAACAATGTTCAATATTTGAATATAATAGTTAGTGGAGTCCTCAGACCTATTCCAAGTGATTGGATTGTAATTGTTTCATCATCTTTTTCCAAGTAAGTTGGTTAACTTAATTGCTTGTTTATTTTAGCATTTAAAAAAAAAAATCTTGCATTGAACTAAAACAATATATGAAGCCAATAAACTCTTTATTGAGATTGAGGCTATTTCCCCATTTCTAGGTATATTCAATCCTAGCAGCTAAAAATGATGTCCTTTTAAAGCTTGTAAACTTTGGTCAAATATGAACTCTCCTAATCATGGAAGCTCTAGATTCATGCATAGATATCATACACCACATGATATAATATATGTGAATGATTAGTTATCAGATATATATTTTAATAAATATTATTGTGTGAATAAATATATGTCAAACATGTTGGTAATATATCAAGAACTTGGAACTGTTCTACATTATGTCTCCTGGTTGGTGTATGTGGTAAAGGATGTAATACTTTGCATTGATTGGTTTCTCATAATAATCCTTTGCATCAAAATGTATTGAATTGAGCAATGAATACACCAATAACCTTAACACATCATCATTCCCTATTTTATCTAAACTTCCATCCATAGTTGTATGATTCAAGAGTAGTTTTAAAGATACCATGTGTTGCAGAAAAACGTTAAGCTTATAAGCTAAAGGTTGCTATTGTAAAGAATATAGGATTTTGATAAAATAATATCTTTACAAATGAATGAAAGGAAGGATAAATAGACCTAAGAATTTGGGTTTAACTAGCTGTCCAAACTATGCCATATTTTCATGATTATGGATTAAGCCTTTCAAGGTTAAATTATTTCTTTTTTTATGTTTAGACTTCCTTGTAGACAAGAGGGGGAGACAACGCTTATTCTTAAGTTTCTATATGGAAAAAGGTGGAATATAGGGGTAGATTAAACCTCTAGTTGTAAATGTACCCTCATGTTATAAACTAGGAATAAGGTATCTACTTAGTATGAGTTTGACTTCATTTAGTGACATTATGACCATACTATACCAAAAATATTTTTAATATTGAAAATCGTTACTTTTGATAATCCATTGATACTGTAGACACGTAAAATATACTGATTGACATCGTGCATCTGATCCTAACTTACTAACATTGTTTCTTCCTAAATCATCCCTCGGTCTGACCATTTAATCAAATTCCCCTATCTGATTAAATTCATCAATATTCCACTCATGAATAAATAAATCATTTTATCTAATTAAGTCTCTCTCTTTTGTTAATTAAATCAATCCATCTGATCTAATTATCCCTATTTAATTAAATAATCAATTTATTTGATTAAATCTCTAAAGTCTGTCCATTAAATTAAATAAATTAAAACCTTATTTGATTTAATCTAACACCATCCCTTTTAATTCAAATAAATCAAAATCCTTATTTAATTAGCCTCTTATCATATTCCTCTCTTATTTTATTTAAATAAATCCATAAATTTGAGTCAAATAGGTCACATCATCTAATCTCCTCTTTAATTAATTAATTCTTGATTGATTTAACTTCATCTCATGTCACATCCTCTAGATAATGCAAGTTGCACATGAAAATAGATTTGATTTATTTATTAAATCTCTATTTTCCTCACAAGACATCTTTTGGAATATTCTCTCAATTTGAATTCAAAAATTCCAAGTCAACATGTACATCCAACAAGGCATTTAAAACCTCTTACATGTCCTTTGCCTTGAGCCAAGTGGCATTTATTGCATTTTCCCTTCCCTCTTGCATGTCATTTCAACAAATTTGAATTTCAAATATTGGCATTTATTGGCACAAACCCCAAATCTTGCACATCCTCCATCCATTCATAGCTTGACAAGTGGAATCATATCATTGGATAAATGTTAGTCCCACATTGCTCAAATTTGGACATTCATCCATCTTGAAAACCTATAAATGAAATGCTCATATCGTCACTTGATCATCCACAATCCAAGCAAAGTTACCATGCTCAAATATCTCTTGAATTTTATCCATTATCATTGAGTCATAGCTAGGTTTTGCAGATTTTTGGTTGGAGTTCTCATCTTTCATCAAAGTGGATCAACATCATCTTCAACATTCAAAGATTGCATCTTAGGAATTGGGAAAGGGCCAATTTTCACATCAAATTGGCACCAATTCCCCCATGTGATCATGAGTTTGCACATCTAATTAGGATTTAATCTTTGTTTTATCATTTTCATTGTGTTCTTTGTTATTTTCATTCCTAGTTTGAGGTTGTAAATGGATTTCATGGGTAATCCTTGTTTTAGCTTGCAATTCCTTGTTTAACTTGTTTACTCATATTGTTTTGCAGGTACTAGGAAAAGGGTTCGCACAGATACTATGGTAAATGATTTTTATGAATACATGATGTCTATCAATCTCTTAAATATGGGAACCTTGATATTGTACTTATTATTAAACTTATAATGAAGTGCAATACAAATTGTACACCAATTAGAAGGCAACTATCATTAATTTGATAGTGTTATCGAGATTGAGTTATGCGATAAATCTTATGTAGCATCTCTTTATGAATAGTTATCTAGTTTGAGAACTAAGCACTTACAAGAATAACAAGTTACACCATAAGGTAAATGAAACTGGAAGATCAAGAATATTATTAGTAATATTGTTAATGGGTTATGTTTTCATATGTTGGTCTAATGGACTAGTGCTAGATTATTGCATGATCAAATAAAAAGGAACTATCCCTTAATTGGTGCAGTTGTTGAGATTGGGCTAAGAGACAATCATTTTTAATCATACAGTATGGCATCTTCTAATTTAAACATGGCACCTTTGCTGAATTATTTTATCATTGGAAATGTTCATCCTTGATCACTATTGCATGCTAGAAATTTGAACAAAGGAAAGTTATACTTGACCCTCACTTGGACCCACGTTAAGGCTTTTGATGTAGTTGAAGCTTGATAGCAATATTTTGACTACTATTATTAGGGGAGGTACACTCTTTACTATAGACCGATTCTTAGATTGATTCTAGTTAGCATGGAAACCTATACTCAAGTATGCTTGAATATCAATTCTAGGAGAGATATACCATGGATAACAATATTCTTATCAAAACCTAATGAATCATTATTCTCCTATGTAAGAGAATATTAATATGTGTAGATCCCTATGTTAAAAAATATATGTTATTATCATCAAGATGCCAAATGTGGCACAATATCCTTGATAGCAAATTGTAAGGGGTTCGGGATGCTCACATTAAATAAGGAATGATAAATATGGTAAGGTTTAAATTGAGATTTTTGTATGTGTGGAAAAAAGTGTCGTGATCGATGCGTGGGTATTCTTGAGATGAACCTATAAGATAGAGAGTCAAGACATTCTCGAAAAACAAGATTATAAATAAAATGGGAGGATTGTGACCCAAGACCTCAATATCCTTAAGGGGGGGAATGTTAGTAAACCTTGATGATGGGAAACTATGTATATGCAACCTATGAGATATCTTGTAAGGAGAACTATGTGTGAATTTGACCCGTTTTCAAGTGAGAAAGTAGGTGGTCCTTGGGTGAAGGATGCCTCTATGACCTCAAGTCTGTAGGGGGAGGGTTTAGGGGAATAACTCCAAAGGTTGGGGTTGTTCCTGATTAGTTTGACCTTCTCCCTTTAGTAGGCTTTAGTTTTAGGATGAATGGGTACCAAATGGGTATGAACGATTCCTAGGGGAATATAATATTGTGTATTTAATACATAATATGCTTTTATATAATAAGCGATTGTTGACTACTTTATAATAGGTATTTGATTATATGTATATATGATGGGTAAATTCCATGTCATGTTAGTTCCATGTATCTCTTATGTGTCTATGTAATTCAACTCCATATTTATGTGTTTATGTATAGGCTTGCATATCTGTGGATTGAGATTGAGATTCATGTTATGTATGACCCACCCAAGAGAGAACCTTTGCAATTTTTGAGCAATGACAGGTAGTCATTGGACCATGCCAATGACAAATGTCTGGGCTACTACTACATCTGGATCTGAAGAGATTGATGAAGAAGAAGCTAACTTTATTACAATAATAAGAAAAGGCTTTGAAAAATATAGAGGTAAGTTAGCATTTAAATGCTTTAATTGTGGTAAGTTAGGTCATTTTGCTTCTAAATATCCTTGTGGTGAAAAGGATAACTTTAAGCAAGAAGAGGATAGTAAAAAGAAGACATATTACTTTCCAAAGAAGAAGAAGAGCTTATACACACAAGATAAAAGTGATTCATTTGACGTTAGTGATAGCTTAGATTATGAACAAGGTTGTGCCCTTATGGTTGGAAAAAGGCTTTGCAGATTGGGAAAATGAAGAAGTTGAAGCTTCTGATGAGGAAGAAGAAGGAGAAGTAGTTCTTGATGGAGAACTCATTAGTTCTCTTGTTGAGATTAAGAGCTTAAGAAAGGAGAAAAAAAAGGATAAGAAGCATGCACAAAAATTGATTGAGGACTATCTAAAAATCTTGGTGAATCTAATCAAATTATAATCAGTTTAAAGGCTCAAGTTGAAGAATCCAAGATAATAGAAGATGTAGTCAAGTCTGAACTACAATCTAATTCTGATGAATGCATGAAGCTAAAAGCTGAAGTAGTTTCTCTGAGAAAATATTTTAAAAATGATAAATACTAGATTAGCTAGGGTTTGAAGTTGGAAGGAGGCTCTGAGATACTTGATGAGTTAATAAACTCACAAAATCTAGCAAAAGAAAAGTCTGCTTTGGGATTTGAGAAAGGTAAAAGTCCTACTACCAGTAAATCTGGAAATTTATATGAGAACTTCAAAGCAGAAGAGAAGTCTAAAATAAAGTATGAGAAATCTTGCAATGCCTCTAAAAATGAAAAATTAGATAAAGATATTGTTGATTTGAAGAGAGATGTTGGAGAAAAGAAGCCTACAATAGATAAGAAGGTTAACAAACCTGTCACTAAGAACTTGAAGAAGAATCAAAACACAAAAGTAGTTAATGTTGATTGTTTCACAAGGGTGAGAGAAATACAATGGCAAGGTATTTTTCATGTTTCTATGGTTATTGTTATACCTGCAATCAGTTTGGTCATAGGACTAGTGAATGTAGAGATGCCCAAAAGGAGAATAAGTTTTGTAATTAGAAATTCATTTGCTCTTTTAGTAGATACGAATGTTGTATGCTATAATTGCAACAATCTTGGTCATATAGCTAAAAATTGTAGAGAAAACTTTGTAAAGACAAGAGAATAAGGTAAAAGGAAAGAAGTAGTCCACAAGGTGAATAAAGATTCACAAGTTTCTAAAAAAGAGAAGAAATCCAAGAAAATATGGAAATAGAAAGATCAAGAGGCTGCACAATCAATGATTTCTCAAATTGCATTCCATGCAAAAAATAAAAAACTATGGGTTATAGATAGTGGTTCCTCTAAACACATGACTGGTGATAAGAGAAAGTTTATCAAACTAAGTAGCTACAAAGAAGAGACTGTTAGTTTGGGAGACAATACTGAATTAAGAATTTGTGGTAAAGGTACTCTAATCATGGATGGAAAACTTCCTATGCATAATGTTCTTTATGTTGAAGGATTAAAGTATAATTTTTTGAGTGTTAGTCAAATATGTGATAATGAATACAAAGTCACATTCAATACAAAAGGCTACAAGATAATGAAAGCTAAATCAAAAAGACTAGTTGCAAAAGGAAAAAGGATTGAATGTAACATTTATAACCTCAAGGAAGTAAATAACAAAAATTTTCTTATAGGACAGATTGATGAGAGTTGGTTATGGCACAAAAGAATGAGTCATGTCAACTTTGATAACTTGGTAAAGGTAAGTTTGAAGAAAGTTGTTAAACATATGCCCAAGATAACCAAACCTGCAAACACTACATGCAAAGAATGTCGACTAGGTTACAAGACAAGGGTTAAATTTCAAACAAAATAATATGTTACTTAAAAACTTTTGGAGTTAGTACATACTGATCTTTTTGGTCCTACAAGGACAAAAGGATTAAAATGAGAAAGATACTTCATGTTACTCATAGATGATTACTTAAGAATGACTTGGGTGAAATTTTTGAAGGACAAATCTCAAGCATTTGAAAGATTTAAAATCTTTAGGTATATGGTTGAGAAGGAAATTGGATGAAGAATTAAATGCTTAAGATATGATAAAGGTGGAGAATTCACCTGAAATGATTTCATGGAATATTGTGAAAGACATTGGATTAAAACACAATATTATGCAACAAGGAATCCACTGCAAAATGGAGTTGTTGAAAGAAAGAATAGAAGAGTCAAAGAAATGGCTAGAACAATGCTAAATGAATCCAAGTTCAATGATGTATACTTGAGAGAAGCAGTACACACTGCAGTATATAATTTGAATAGAGTTCAACCAAGGGTAAATAGTGAGAAGACTCCTTATGAACTATGGAATGGTAGACCTACATCTGTTAAATACTTTAGAGTATGTGGTAGTAAATTCTACATTAGAAGAGATGAAGACAATTTGGGAAGCTTTCATTCAAGATGTGATGAATGAATATTTCTTTGATATTCCACTCAAAAAAAATCATATAAATGTTACAATAAGAGGCTACATATAATTGTGGAAAGTATAAATGTCAAGGTTGATGAATACGTGAAACATGTTAAACCTGATAAAGATGTTTGTGAAGAAAAAATAATGTTTGAAGAAGAAATAGTTGATGAAGAATCAAAAGATGAAAATGAAAAGGCACCTATCAAATATGTTCAAAAGGATCATCCAGTTGAACAGGTTATTGCAAATAAAGATGGAGTTCAAACAAGGAGAATATTTTCAAAGAACAAAGAGAAAGTTATTTTTCTTTAATATTATAAATTGAGCCTAAAAGTTTTGATGAAGCTAGAAAAGATGAAAATTGGCTAAATGTCATGGAAGAAGAACTAAGCCAAATTGAAAAGAACAAAACTTG
The DNA here is from genome assembly GCA_007258455.2 of Sequoia sempervirens. Classification (NCBI taxonomy): domain Eukaryota; kingdom Viridiplantae; phylum Streptophyta; class Pinopsida; order Cupressales; family Cupressaceae; genus Sequoia; species Sequoia sempervirens. The sequence continues at coordinate 6,675 of VDFB02040006.1, read as the reverse complement.
GGAATTGGTTCCAAGACCCCTTAATAAGAATGTAATAGGTACAAAATGGGTTGCTAGAAACAAACTCAATGAGGATGGAGTTGTTAGAAGGAATAAGGTTAGATTGGTGTGTAAAGGGTATGCACAAATGGAAGGTAGAGATTTTGAAGAAACATTTTGCATCAGTTGTTAGATTAGAAGCTATATGAATATTTATAGCATTATGAGTTTTAAAAAGTTTCAAAGTCTATCAAGTGGATGTCAAGTCTACTTTTTTAAATGGAAACCTAGAAGAGGAATTTTATATTGAGCAACCTGAAGGTTTTCAACTATCAATAGAAGATAATTATGTTTGTAGACTAAAGAAAGCTCTATATGGTCTTCAACAAGCACCTAGAGCCTGGTATTCAAGAGTAGATCAGTACTCACAACTACAAGGATTCAATAAAGGATGTGTAGATAGTAATTTGTACTTTACATCAGAAGGTGATCATATGTTAATTGTTGTTGTTTATGTACATGACATCATTTGTGGTGGTAGCAACAATAAAATGTGCAAAGAGTTTGCTAGACGAATTTGAGATGTCCATGCTTGGAGAAATTTCATTTTTCCTTGGTCTACAAATATAACAAACTAATGAATGGATATTCATATCTCAAACCAAGTATACTAAGGAGATGCATAAGAAATTTGGCATGGAAGACAACAAACCAGTAGGTACTCCAATGATAAATCGATGTAGATGGAGTAAAACAGATGACTCTCTTGATGCAAATCAAACTATGTATAGATCAATGATAGGTGGTTTTTTATACCTAACATAAAGACTTGAAATTATGCGATTAGTATGCATGGTTACAATATTTCAAGCTGCTCCAAAAGAGTCTCATGTCAATGCAGTGGAAAGAATTTTTAGATATATCAAGAGTAAAATTGACTATGGACTATGGTATCCCAAAGGTGAAGATTTTACTTTGACAACATATATAGATGTTGGTTGGGAAGGAAGTGTAGATAGAAAAATCACTAGTGGTGGTGCATTTTTCTTAGGAAATAAATTTGTTTCATGGTTAAGCAAGAAGAAAGAGTCAGTTACTCTTTCAATGGTAGAAGCAGAGTGTGTGGCAGCAACAACAAGTTGTACTAAAGTATTATGGATGAAACAAACACTTAAAGACATCAAGGTAGAGTACAAAGACCCTATCTCTATTCTTTGTGATAATTCAAATGTTATTAATTATTCAAAGAATTCAGTGATGCATTCTAGAACTAAGCATATTTCAATCAAATATCACTTTTTAAGAGAAAAGGTAGCAGATCACAAAGTCACAATGGAATATGTTCCAACTAAGGAACAATTAGCAGACATATTTACCAAATCTCTTCCCAAAGAGAAATTTGAGTACTTAATATAGAAACTAGGAGTACTTGCTCTCAAATTACATCACTAACAATAGTGATAGGACATCAATCTAGGGGGAGATTCATAGAAGTTTTATACTTCCTTGGAAGGAAAGAGAGAAGTCAAGTCAAGTATGCACTATTTTACAATTTTCTAATGACTTGATGGTTGTAGATTAGACACACTGTTTCTCTTTGCATAACATGCCAAAGGGGGAGAACATTAGTGGAAGCTAGGTGTCTAGAAAGTGTTCCTTTGTCATTGATGAAAAACAAGGAGAAATTGAGAAAAATGCTTTGAGTTTGCAAGTTTTGGGAGAAATTTGTAACAAATGCTCCTTTGTTTTAAATCAAAAGTAGAGATATATCTAAAGGGGAGTTATGAATGCAAATAATCATATGGTTGTTGTGTAGAATAGTTTCCAACATGGTTCATGTTGATATATGATTGTTCAATTGGTACTCTTGGTACATAGCATTTCATATACAATTGGTAGAAAGCATTTAAGTTTTTCCATCAATGCCAAAGGGGGAGATTTGGTTGCATAATGTTGTCATTGATGTCAAAAGTCAATTGATGTGATTTCAAAGAATGGATATATTGGCATCTTACATGCCATGGATGTCAGAGGATATGCCATAGAAAGAGTAGTGAAATATGAAGGAGAGAAGAGCATGTTTTGCAAATATTGCAAAGTTGCTCAAATGTTCCAAATATTTTCATGTTATTGCAAAGGCCATTTCCAAATGGTTGTGGTGGAAAAAAATGACATATTTGATATGGGTTTTTTAAGAGGATTCCAGTGGTATGATCAATAACATATTGTTCTCTAGCATAATTAGGGTTTAGTAGCAAAAACCCTAGGTCTCAGCCATTTCGCCTTCACAAAGTTATGTTTCAACGTTGATTGGCAATACTTGGTATTCAGTCATTTAAGTTATAAATTAAGTTTTCAATGTCATCGTGTAACTAGCCCCTTTGTCCTAAGAATTATCGGCTTGATAGAGTATTGGAGACTTTATACTTCCTAATTCAGACATTTAATATTTATTCATCACAACCTCTCTTCACATTGCATTTTACATTCTCCAAGCACAAAGCAAACTTGTAATATGCGATGAAGATTGAAGACTACGTGATAGCTACTGATTTCAAAGAATGTGTTCTTTGCATTGAGTTTTCATGTTTAACCACACAAGGCAAACTTTTGATATGCGATGGTAGTGGAATGTGACATAACAAAGACATATGGTGATATCTTATTGCATCACACAATTGATTCACATCGTAGTTGTGAATCAAAAAGACAAAGTCATATTTGTGATATGCAAAATAATGACTTGTATACACGGTGGTGTTGACTTAAATAGGTGGCGACTCATTATTGCAATGCATGAATTATTTGTATCACATTTTCAATCCTTTATGCACATAGAAAATTTGCGATGTGTGATAAAAATTGGAGTGTGACATCAAGAAAATAGGTAGTGAGTTTTTATTGCATCGCTCATGTTTCATACAACACAAAAATGGCTCCTTAAGCCTGAAACAAAGTTGTGACAAGCATAAGGCATGCAATAGAAGATCAATAGCATATATTCAAAGTAGAGTTGATCGAATGACTATGTTTTAAAGTTGAATCCTATCAATGAGGACCGTTAGATAATGAAATGAAGACAAAGATCAAAGGTTGGTATTCAAAGTTGTAACATCACAATGGTCAGGCAATGGTTTGAATGGTTAGTCGATGGAACTCAACACAGAGGAAGAAATTTGATATGCCACAACAACTGAAAGATGAAGTTTGATTAGTTAAGTAACATCATGGATATATAGATAGTGATAAAGATAAAATATAGTTCAATTATACAAAACTTGTGCAGAACAAGCATTTATTATGCATCAGAACTACATACCAAAGTTATGGTTATGATTTTGATATAGAGTAGAAAAACGGCGGAATAGGGCATAAAAAATGAAGACCTAACATTTAGAAATTATCTTCTTGATAACATGAAGATTTACACACACTCAAAGACATACAAACTAAAAGAGTATGAAGTGTGTATGAAGCTCAAATGAGTGGTAGAAATATTTAATAGAGCCGAAGCAAAGTAAGAGAAGGGAGAGGGATGAGTTACTAAGATTGTAACAACAACAAAGGTAGAAGAGTGTTCCTATAGTAGCAGATAACATAGGTTGTTTTGAAAATCAAAACAAAGTAGAGAAGAAGTAAATGTACAGTTGCAAATTAGACTTGCAACGGAGAATTTGATTTTGTTGAATCACTTATGTAATTTGGAGTTGTATCTCCTTTTTGTCTGATTAGTTGGCACCATCAGATTTCTAAGTTGGTGCTCAACTAGGGGATTGGTGTCTCCTTAGATTTGGTGCTCTTAAATTAGGGGATTGGTGTCTCCTTAGGGTTGGTTCCCTTAAACTTTGTAACCAATGAGGTTTTTCTTGTGAGGTTGGATTTGAGCAGTAGACTCAAGCAGCTATTCTCTTCGTGGTTTTTCCCATACTGATTTTTCCATGTACACTTGGTGTTGTATGAATTTTTGTGTGATTGGTCTCTCTACATAATCTCCTAATTTGGTTTAAAGAGATTTAAAGGACTAGTTTTATTAACTCTGCTAACTCACCCCCCTCTCGGGTGAGTTGTGTTACAATATTCACGTATTCTTAGAGTCTAACTTAGAGTTAGGCAATTGATATAACACCATCAACAACAACATTACAAACTAGAAATTGATATACAATCACATGATGTAACTAAGAAAATAATCCCATCATGTAACTAAGAAAATGTCAGATATAATAACTACTGGGTTGTCTCCCCTAAGTGCATTGTGGTGAGCAATGCAAATATAATATTTGACATCCCTCTCTATGAATGAATAACTTTCAACTTTTTGTCTTTTTACAATCAGTATAGTAACTTATATACAATCTCATCATGTAACTAAGAAAACAATCTCATCATGTAACTAATAAAATGTTAGATATAACAGAAAGAGAGCATGCTCAACTACTAGGTTGTCTCCCCTAAGTGCATTGTGGTGAGCAATGCAAACATAATATTTGACATCCCTCTCTATGAATGAATAACTTTCAACTTTTTGTCTTTTTACAATCAGTATAGTAAATTATATACAATCTCATCATGTAACTAAGAAAACAATCTCATCATGTAAGTAAGAAAATGTCAGATATAATAGAAAGGGAGCATGCTCAACTACTGGGTTGTCTCCCCTAAGTGCATTGTGGTGAGCAATGCAAACATAATATTTTAAATCCCTCTCTATGAATGAATAACTTTCAATATTTTGTCTTTTTGACAATCAGTACAATTATGCTCACTTTTTTAACAATTTTGATGTTATCATCCCTCTGACAAACATCTGATTCCAAAGAATCACAATAAGAAATATCTAGATATTCCAGACATTTGAGATTGTTTAAGGTGGAAGGAAATTCTTCCAATCCTGAACATCCAAGTAAAACCAACTTTGTTAGAGTTGTCAGCTGGCCAATAGTAGAAGGCAATTCTTCCAATCCTAAACATTCAAGTAAAACCAACTTTGTTAGAGTTTCCAGCTGGCCAATAGTGGAAGGCAACTCTTTCAAGCTCCTACAAGTTTTTATTTCCAGTTCTTTTAAAGATGTAAATTGGCCAATGGTGGAAGGCAACTTATTGAAAGCTAAACACTCGGTTACATACAACTTTCTTAAATTTGGAAGATGATTGGCAATTCTTTGACACCTTGATAAATCTAGCACTATTAAAGTCATCAACTGACCAATGGTAGATGGCAATTTTTCTAATAATTTGCACTCATGTAAATACAACTCGCTTAAAGTTGTAAGTTGGCCAAACAAATATGTTACACACTCTAATCTAGACCTCCCACACACAGAGTACTCAGTTGTAGTAACCTACACTGTTGCTCAGGTAGCTCACTCACATCCAACCACCAATTAATCACTTCAAAATGTGCCAATTTATTTAAACACTGAATAAAATTGTTAACAACATTTTTGGCGCTCTTGTTTTTCTTTTTTTTTCCATCATTTGTTTCAGACACAATTTTGTCATCAAATTCTATAGGTAATTCTTCCAAGGAGGAATTTGGCACTGTTTTTGATAATTCCTACATTTCAGTTGGTTGTCTCCCAACTTTTATCAACCTTAAACTTTATGGTAACTACACAAAGATTTACTATTTCATTGTTAGAGCATAAACTCATCATGATCATGAAGAATCTCTACAAACCCAATTCCTTAACCAGTTGTTCAAAATACATTATAACAGCAAATAATAAACAACGGAAGCAAATAAAATCACTCACAACAATCATGAAAAATAGAGCCATATAAATTTTGAGTGAACTCTTCATAATAAAATTCTATGTATTTTTAGGTCTGTATAATTGTTACACTTTTTATTGTGACTTATAGAAAGCAACACAAAGGTGAATTATTAATAATGCTTGCAGCCTCTCAAAAAAAAATTGTAGCATCTATCATGCATCTCATAGCTCTTTGAAATTGGCAGATAAACTTGAAAATAGAGTTTGTTAACTAAATTCAACGATACATTATTATTCGGTTAACAACAATTTGGTAAAACTTAACTATCTAATTGCATGGACAATTCTCTTAAATTAAGTTATTCAAACTATCTAAAATAGTGCCTAAAGTTCATTCTCTATTCCATGCAAAAGCTATGGAATTTTTGTGTTGCACTCCATGCAGTATCTTTTATCAACATCATTTATCAATAGACCAACACAACAATTTTAAAAAAGTGATAACCAAAATGAAATGGAAGAATGTATGTTATCATATTCAAGACTTACCTTCAAATGATCTTTCAGTTTAGTGGGAAGCTTCTCACATTCCAAAAAAACCAATTTATTAAATGCTTCTACATCCAGTCCACAAATATCAGTATCTGTTCTAAGACATCTTAACTTTGGCAATGTCAGTGCATCTATTGCACCAACATTGATGCCACCCTTCCATGACATAATTCTTAATGTGTCCTTCATCAAAATAAGTTTTCTTTTCTCAATCATGGAAGCTTTGTTTTCAATCAAAACTCCTTTAATTCATTTTAGCTTGGCCTACGAAACTCTAACACCAACAAGTATTATTTAACAATGAGCTAAAATAGTATTAGTTCTATTTGTGAAATAGTCAACGAGTATTATTTAATAATGAGCTTAAATATTATTCATTTTATCCATCTAATAATAACAAATTTGAAATATACCTCATCCTTTTCAA